>OY751491.1:166173-397240 GCA_963565915.1 Entoloma clypeatum | reverse complement strand
TCTCCATTTGAGAGAAGAAAATGTTGGGACCACATCACAATCACATTTTGCATTTTTCTTTGCATTTGTTCAGTACATCAGCAAAAAAGCAGTCCGCATGTCTGACAATACATGATCTAGTAAGTAATGTGTGTTGAAATTTGATGAGTATTGACTTACATGAGATGAATACTAGGCTGGATGCAAGCTTGTATGGTGCACACTCACGAGTATTGGCAAGTATGGGTATGTTTAATCATGCATGCTCGTAACAGGCAGGTCTTGTGGCATACAAGGCTTGCCAGGTTAAATATGACAGGCCACCAGTCATGTAAGGCAATATATAGAGGGTATTATGTTAGCGCTGAATGTCTCATAAAACCGGTTTCTCAGAATTGAGTTGCTGGCTTTGGACTTCCCCTGTTTCATTCGTAGTCTACTATAATACGGTAAAGCCAGCAGCTATGTCTAGTTACAAATCTCCAAACTTACCCTTGCCGCCATCATCACCTGTACTGCCTAGTACGTCGCTGTCCAATTCATAAAAATCAGAATCAAACTCATCCTCAACTTCGGCCCCATTGATTTCTTCCCACTCTGGATCTTCGGCATCCTCACTGGGCTCCACAGCGACATAACCGTAGTCAAGCTCCTCATTTGGGTCATGATTCTTAGTGTCTTCTGCGGCAGCTTCATCATCCAACTCACCGTCCTCGTCACTTTCTACAGGAGGCTCGGCCAGGTCGAGTTCCGGATGTTCTTCTGGTATGGCTTCATAAGATTGCACGTTGTCAGTCGGATCGCGATCAGATAGGGAAAAATTCATCGCCGTTCGTGTGGATTTGTGGCCAACACCACCTCCGTGGAAATGCATGAGCATATCTCTATCGACAAACCTGTCCAAAAATCAGTGGTATTCAATAGAATAAGCACAAAGTCAGTACTTACATGGAGACATAATAGTACTGCCAGTCTTTGTCTTTGTTTCCATTGCTTTGTGTGATGGAACTTTAAGACAAAAGCTCAGATGTTCTCCCAAATTCAAATGCTGGAATCAGATGAATGCCGCGGATAATTTCTGTGGGGTCAAGGAATCCGAAAGCAGAGATGTCGCTCCCGGGAACAAACCCAATCTTGTGTAGACATTTTGCCTTCCATCCACCCCATTCAGATGCTCCATACCAGCGGACAAACAAGAAGTTGAATTGTTTTCCCTGGACGTGTTCGAGACCAGGTCCATTGTAGTTGACCTTTGCATGAAATATTCCAATAATGTGCCAAAACCAGTAAGGAAATTCGCTGTCATCGTCATGAGAGAAGGTCATGAAGTCGGCATGCATCTGAGGGTTGAGAGAGTCTTGGGCACGCCGAAGATCGTAACTGGTGTAATTGATGCAGAGGACCATGTGCTTGTAGATAGCATCATTCACGAAGGTAAGATGTTGGTGTTGTTTGTTCATGAATGGTGTCTTGTCACTGTTGTATTGTTGTGCAAATAAACAGCCGAGAATGTGGTCCTTGAGCCGGGGAATGAAATCCTAAATGGTGTCATCAATATAACTTGAAGATGAACTTGTGCGAGAAGAAAAATCACTTCTAGTGCTGGGTCATTTTCATTTTCATGGATCCATTGAGACAGATCCAACTTGTGCCATGTCTCATTTGACATTTGATATTTCTGATCAGGAGCACTTGGTAGCAATGGCTCATTGTCCAGTAGGGCTTGTCGAACTCGTTTTTTCTGTGGCTGTTTCTGAGGTTTGGGTGCGAGCTCCCGCATCTTTCCAAGCTTGTTGTGCTGGTGCTGTTGTTTTGCAATACCATGGGTGAATCAAGCCTTCTGGACGTGTGCATAAAATCACTTCGCCCAGCAGTGTTCAAGTTCTCCCTACATGGCAATTTTGGGACAGTTCGGCTTAGCAAGAGAATAAACAACTCATGACTTGTGTATTATAATTGTCTGTTGTCCCAAAAGTGCAAATATCTCTTGTGTAGTCCCCCAGAGAATGTATCTTGTATGTTAACAAATTGAATGAGCGCTCATTGGAACTTGTTGCCTGAGATGGCTCAATGGTTAACTTTCCCTTTGAAGCCTTTCTTGCATTGCGGCGACCACGAGCGGCCTTCTCCGAGGGAAGTTCACATGTCTTGAAACTGGCACAATTTATTGATTTGAAGTGGTGGAGGGATGCGCCCAGCCATTTTGTTGAATTTTCAAGAGCCTGGACTGTTGACTCTGTGTGTAGGCAGAGCTTTGCTAGGCCATGCCAAGTGGCAAGTTCAAAGATAAGCTCAAGTATATCTCCATTATGGGGTTCCGGTATGAGACTGGTCAATCCTCAAAATTCTGAAACTTGAGACTGCAGTCCAGTCTTTCACCAGTCTTTACCAGTCTGGTTCTGGTTCAGTTCTAGGTCTTTGAGACTGGACTTCAAAACACTATTGATAACCTGGAGCAGGGGTCGGTAAAATAGGCCAGAAGCTGAGAAATGAGGAGCGGTTTCTTCCAAAATGTGCTGGATACCATCAGTGGGAAGAGAAATCTGAACTGCAGTCTCAATCCAGCCATTGTTGGCCGAAAAATGAGAACTCTGAGTATTGTTGATTCCATCCAAACGTTCAGCTTCACACAAAGCACGAAAGCCCTCGAGATCTTCTCTTTTGAAATCATCAGCAAGGAGGACATTGTTCACGAGACGATCCAGCTCTGAAAGAGACTTCATATTCAACCCAGAGTAGAACCAATCCATCAAGCGAAATATGGTTGCATTCATGAAGGGAGCAAAAAACTTTTCATTGACAGATGAGCCAAAAACTGCCCACCAGGGCCGTTTTGGAACAGAACCAGGCATGTGAGCAAAATCTGGGCCATCAGATACTTGATCAAGAGTGTGTAGTTCATCAGGGGTGTATGAAGGAATGCCACAGTCATATTCATGATAGACCCCGTAGCTGTTAGACTCTGTTATAAACCTCTCTGGATTTGCCAAATTATTTTGCAATTGCAGCTGCTTAGGATTGATTTGAGGAGGATCAGGAGGGAGTTCATCAGCAAGCTGAGGTTGGGATTTCCACATAGGCATTCGCTTTCGGAAAGGACGACCAGAAGGATAGAATTTAGGTGGCGATGGAGATACAGGTTGAGGAGAAGGTGATGGAGTGCGGATTGGACTCAGAGATGGTGGACGTGGTGGTGGAGTAGAGTCTCGCTAGTGATAGAATCAGTTGTATATAATTTAGTTCATCATTGAAGTAAACTTACCATTGGCACATGGAAAAGTTCAGGCTCCATTTCAGGAACAACTCTTTTTTTTTTTTTTTTTGGGTCAACAATTTATATAGCGGTATACTAGGGGTACAGTCCATTTGACATAGAGTAAACTACATCGATCTGAGAATCTATGTATGCATGAAGAACAAGCAGCGCAAAGCTCCATCAAGCTGATAAGTCCTCGCGCCAGGACGGGGGAGTCTGTTATAAACAAACATGTTAGTATGCGCACCCGAATATTCGGCCGCGCGATACAAGAGCACTCCAACCTTGTGAGGTTGGCCGTTGGCGGCGCTGGGGGGTGTCTGCGCCCTACCCACCAAAGAAGCGCCTGTGCAGTTCTTACCCTTCAATCGTGTTTGCTTGCCAGAGGGGGCTGCACCCCTTTGTACCCAGCGCGCTACTACGCGACTACCGCCAACGGTTGTGTTGGGCGTTGGACGATCCCTAAAGGCAAATGCCCCTGGGTTGTCCATAATGAATTTCCCAAAGACGTCCCATATGGGAGAGTTCCTCGAGTAGGTGGGCATGTCTGGGGGCCTGGTGGGGTGGTGCAGACATTTGTAGAATACATGGGCGAAGTCCTCGACGGACCCCAATCCACAGTCGCATTGTTCAATCTTGTCTCCAATACTGAACCTATGTCTATAGTGGCCAATTGGGGCATGACTGGTGAGGCCGCGGACCATTTGAGCCATGAGGGATTGGGAGTGACCCACATCCTTAAGCCATGTGCCGCCCTTGAGGTGGGACGGCTTCATTCTTTTTGCCCGAGCATGATCTTGGCGTCTGACGCACGACCTCGGGAATTGGTAGTGATGGCCAACATACTTGGGGGACTGATACAGGTTGTTCCAGTCACCTAGCATGTCATCCATGAATTGTTTCGTATTGAAATCAAGGGATCTGGAGGCCGACTCACCACACTCGATGTGTATCGAGGAGGCGAAGTTGTGCACTGCACGATGGGGTTTGAAGCCATGGTCCGAGAAATCAGGGACATGGTGAAAGAAGACCTTGGATTTCAGACCTGGTTCCTCAAACCAAGGAACCAGGTTACTGATGATAGCGAGCGCAGTTGCCTGCGAGGAGTGGAGGTCCAGGTCTGTGGCATGCCGAATGGCGTTAACAGAGTCGGTGAAGATGTGGATTTCTTCCAGTTGGGAGAGACCCCCTAGCAGAGTGACCAGGTTGGAGAACCCGTGTCCTATTGCTAAGGTTTCAGTGTCGTCAGAGACTGCGAGGCCACCTGCCGCCCAGTCTTTGTTGATGGAGTACCCCATGTGCCAGGTTTCCCAAGCTGCAACAGCTTGATGGCCTGACCCAAGGGAGGGAACGGCCGCGTCGGTGACAATGACAGCGGATTTGTTAGAGCAGATGTTGGCATCGAACACCTTGTTAAGGGTGACGAGGCGTAGCTTCCTGGCTTCGGCATTAGCGGTTTTGCCACGGATAAGAGTGATGTTGTGGATGATGCGGTCAGGAAATCGGTCGAGGACACGTTTTCCTGGCTTGTTGTAATTGTTGAAGGGTGATAGGGGGACAGTCACATTTGCACGGTATGTGCATATGGATGCGGTTTCTGCAGGAGAGCTTCTTTAGGTGCAGATGCACCGGAGGCAGGCCGGCAAGGGATTTGACCGCCCCTGTGGGGGTGGTATGGAAGCCTCCCAGGATCCACAGGGCTGCACGCCTCTGAACTCTGGAGATAGACTTGATGACACCCTTATTACGGGCGCCGTCAAAGTTCCATAGATTGGCACCATATAGAGCGATCGGTAAAATACACGATCGGTATAGGGTGCATTTGTGTTTGGGCGTGAGTCCATGGACTGAGTTCCCCAGAGATAGTAAGGCTCCCGTTGCGGAGAATGCCTTAGTGGCGTACCGTTTTGCATGCTCAGTGAAGAGAAGCTTTCGGTTGAAGAAAAACCCCAGGTACCTCCAGAAGGTCTTGGGGACAAGAGGGGTGTCGCTGGTGAAGGGTGCATATCCTAGGTCAACCGGGGGGTTATCATCACCATTCTTCCTGGAAAAATGGAACACCTCCGATTTAGAGTGTTCGAGGACAAGCCCAAGGGCTGTAGTCAGCTCAAACAGACATTTGTATGCCTTTTTTAGTTTGGCAAGGTTTTCTTTCCACGTCTTGGACTGGACAATGATGGTCCCGTCATCTACGTAGGAAATGAGGCTAGCCTGCGATTGTTCGGCATGAAACACGTACATCAGCAGGGCGAGATATATGGATGATAGCACGGGGGAGAGGGCAGAGCCCTGACCTACGCCAATGTCCACGGAGAAAAGGTCTGAGAGGTTGTCTTCCCAGGCGTATTGAGTTTGTCTCCCTATTAGATAGTTGGAGAAGAAGTCCACGACAGTGTCGGGAAACCCCATCCTATCTAATATGAGCGCGATAACCGAGTGGTTTAGAGAGGGAAAGTATTGTGCCAAGTCAATGGCAACAACACTGGTCTTGAGTTTTCTTGACCACCCCGCCTGAATGAGGTGGGTGAGGAATTGTCTGGCATCTTCAGTGGAGTTCTGACGAACCCCTCCGAATTGTCCTGGGTGTAGCAGACCGTAGCGGGCTGAAGTTTAGGCCCCCCCCTTGCGGGAGGAGCCTGGTATTATGGGGTTTTTGCCCCGGCTTTTTACAGCCCCACCCCGGAATCAACTTAGATTCTCACCTGACTTATTACTACATCAGGAGAACCGACAGAGGATATAGTGCTCTCGAGCCAGATCAGAGGGACTGTCCCTGTCTACTACAACCCGGTGGAAAAGTCTTTTACACTCGGCAGGTTTTGGCCCGAAGACCACGTCCGCCCCAGTTTCCCGTTCCCTGGCAGGTGGTTCGCTGATGCCATCTGGCGCGGATCCCCACACTGTCCAGGATCTCTGTCTTGCCATCACCTAACCGGATAGATCACTCAGGGACAAGCCACTGATCCGGAGTTGTTAAGACCCTTTGACATACCCAGGGAGTTAAAGCCCAGTGATGTGGGCCCACAGGCAGATGACTAACGACCTACATAGCACCTCTCAGCCTAGTACATACCCAGGGAACCAGCACATGGATACACCACGAGCCCCCCCAGTGATGTGGCCTGCAAGCGAGAGTGGAACCCCTCTAACAAGGGAGTTACCCCAATGGAGGTTCAATTTATGCAGGGGGGGGTGACCTGATGGGGGCATATCCCATATTCAGTTTGTTTTTCCACAGATTCCCCCTCTTATCATCCCCTATCCAGTTGTTCGGTCCCTTTACGGGCATCACCATACACCCCATGGGGCGGAGGCTACTTGGGGTGTTGCGGCAACACGTTCCATCATGTGATGTATTAGGTAATGACACATGACTACTTTGTGCACCCTCAACTTTATGCTACCTTAGGAGACGTTCCCACGGTAGACTTACAAGGTGTTGAGTTCAGCCAGGTTCGAACCGGCGACCTTTCCCTAGGTGATCAAGCCTAAGATGCAGACAGCATGACCATTACGCCAGACTGCCCATTTTCAGGAACAACTCATTCAAAGTCACGAGGCGCTGCCAGATCATGAGATGTCGTGGGCAATGGTAGTAGATCACTTTCAAGATGTTGCCATTTATTTTCTTGTGCCATCCGTGCGAGTTTAGCCCCAGCTGAAATGCAAAATTTGCAGTGTGGTCGATGGTGCTTGAGGGCATACGAAGTGTCGAAATTCTTGTGGCATTTGGAGCAGGTAGCCATCAGGAGTAGAATAGAGAGAAGAAATAGGTGTATTTGATGCATAAATGAGCAGTCCAAGATGTGGCCAGAAGTGCCACAATCTTGGTAAAGTAGACTCAGAGGGCGCCAAGGCAAAGTCAACTGAAAGCAGCAGAGTTGCGCAACATGGTCACATGCCAAGTCAGCAAAAAAAAAAACCCCTCATCTCGTCCTTTACCACCATCATGCCGCCGCCTCAATCTGAATCTCCACCATCACCGACTGTGCAAGCACCAACATCAAATGCTAGAAGAATAATTGACCAGATAATGACCCATAACATCAAGATTACTGGGTAAGATATGTCTTCCTGTTGGCTTTCACTGACTCGAGTACGGTGCAGAAAGTCAGATATCTTGAAGCCACTATGGAGGACAGCAAGGTGGTTTGCAATAGCAGTGAATCTGTTGGTGGACTTGCAAGATGTTTTCACAAAAGGGCTGCAAACCGGGGATGAAGAGTGAGTTTCTCTTTTTTTGTTCACATAACACTGATTGATTCCACTTAGACCTAAGAATGAGCCAGCCCATGCCTTCAAACTACTCCGTGAAAAGATGCCCACCTTGAATGACATTGTTGCCAAGTGCTCACCAGAATTGCCGGAGCAGGACATTGTCGTCCAATATGTGAGTATATGTGCATGAATACACCTCTAAAACTCACGATAATGTTTATAGATTGAAGAGACCTCAAACACCGCTCGGCAAGAAGACACAAGCAGCTTGAAAAATGAAATTCTCTTTTATCTGCTTCCAGACCCCAAGAACGACATACCCAACAACCACGCGCCTTCAAAATTTCAAGCTAAGAGTGCCAGCCGAGGATTCAATAGCATCTATACAGGAGTCCAACTTCTTCCCTATCGTCTCCACGAAAGGTTCTACAAGTCCAATTATAATGAAAGGTGTGCTTGATATCCTATCTGCCTCGCTTTTCTGACACTAATTGGGATTCCTAAGAGATTTTTTGGATCATGCCAGTCGCGTCAAAGTTACTGCTGATGAAATGCCAATGTACATGTACGATGTGGGTATCCTGTACATGCCAGATGATATCCTCAATGGCTTTTGTCAAGGTTATCTTTTCTTGCGAGTACATGCCCATACTTCAAATACTCATACACTGAAGGTATCATTATGTAGATATTACGACACATCTTAACAGGAGCATCCTCAGCAATCACCAGCCACAGAGGCATGTCAAATCCGTTGAAAGCACAAATACATGGGATCTTGAAGATCACTGGGCATATCATTGCCTATGCCACGGTTCAGGTATGAGTTTATCTCATTACTTATCCCATTTAATCTTATTCCCCTCCAGGCCCAGATAGTCCTCTCGAAACAGGACAAATGGGCATGATGGGATGGTGACTTTGACAACCGGCTCTACTTTAACTGCATCGTCAAATTTTTGAAACAAATCCGGAGGACCCTTGGGTGGTCGAGACCCTTGCTTTCTTACAGAGGTAAGATATTTTAAATAGTCATTATATGCGGTCTTTGAACACTCTACAGCTCAGTACCAGATCTCGACAAGCCAACCAAACCGAAACACAAGCATGACAAACACCCAGAAAGCGATCCCGATGCCTCGGGTGAAGATGATTTTATCAGTCTTGTTGTCGCCCAGAGGAATGCCAAGAAACGGGCCAAAGAAGCTGGATTTGACAAAGACGACGAGGATATGTACATGCATGAAAATATGCATACTCGTCAGCCAGTCTCTGTCGCCCCACCTGACGCTCAACTCGCACATAAAGCACACGACACTCATTGTTCCGACCACGACAACCACCGCCAAATCCCAAGTATGACCATTACAGCCCAAGAGCGCCGTGGGCAATCTCTGGAAGAAGTTCAAGGCTGCCAGTCCCTGTCGCCGCTGCCACATAGGAGATACGGAACTGGTGCGCCTGGTCCTCCCCAACATATTACCCCCCTCGCATATGACTCCGACAATGACTCAGAACAGCCCAGCGATAGCGACCGCCAGATCATTGGCCCTCCGGAATGTGATGGCTCCCACCCTTCAAACGATGAGGCTAACAGCAACTGCGACCATCAACAAGCAGAGAAAGGATCTGCTCAATCCCACAAGCACAACCAAACCATGACCCAGCCCCTCCCCCTCAAACTGCCGGAAAAGCCTGAGGTCAGTGAGGAGGTCTCCAGCAGCTCCGCAAAGGTGGCAGCAGGAAATAAGGGATGGGCTGGATGTGTGGTGAGTTATTTCTTCACCATCCATCATTCTCAATAACGCACTTTGTGAGGCTACTGCTACAACTCGAGTTTCAACATGATCCAAAGCTAAGCCGATATCAAACCCACCTCCACACCAATCCCCGCCGCCTCTGTCTGGATCCGACCTAACAGATGAAGAAGAAGTACCTCAACCTGCCGCGATGACGCTCAAGTGCCAGGCTACTTCCACCGCAGAACCACCGAAGAGGAAACGGAAGAAAACAAAGTAATATCAGTAACAACCAATATTTCTGAGACGTGTCCCTTCTGCCGATTTTTGCTGAAAGATTTTCCTGTCACAGCTCTCTCTATGCCTTAGTCTTGCTCTCATCGCAGCTCGCAATTGCTCGTACTCTTGCTCTCATGTCATGACTTTGTTACTCTTGCTCAGACTCTATGGACTCATGGGACTGACTCACGGACTGCTTGCTATTAATCGCTAACTATACTGTAATTGTAATTGTACTTTCGTCATTGAATGCATTGTTTTTCTGTCAACACCAAGCTCTGCTATGCCTAAGATGACTATTGAATGTACTATAGATATGTTACTAGATCAAACATTGATTACATTCTAATCTATATCAATAGATGCTAATCCTCCCATGTATACCCACGCAATCCATACATTAGCCAGTATACATGAGTGAACCATATGTGGTCAGGTAAAGCATGTATGGCATATTAGCTACCATATAGCAAGTATTGGCCTGTGTGGTTACCTGCCATATATTGTGCCCAAGCCTTGCTAATCTCAATTATGGGAGGCTTAGCTTATATTGCTAGGTAAGCCTCTGGTATGGTCTACCTGGTAATCCATATGTATCGATGTATGGCTAGGTATGCCATCTGCTTTTTTTGCGATGTAGAAACATGCAGAGCACATTAGATGATCATTCAAAATGGATTTTACTTGTGTTCACATAATTTGGTCAGCAAATAAATTCTATATTAGATTGCTATTTGTTTATGATGTTTTTGAGGGGAACATTGGTCCGGTCCCGCTGTGGCATCTGCTGTTTGTCCTGTGCGATCAATGCGCTCTGCATTGCAAGTGTTGGGAGGAGATACTTCCTCGTGTTGCGGTGCTCGTCTGCTCGGAAGAAAAAGAAGCTTGCAGCGAGCTGGCCATGCTCAGCGCACTTTTCCGCCACAGACTGTGCAATGGCGGATTTTCCAGTGCCAGCAGGTCCATGGACCCAGAGAATTTCCTTGCCGCTCGTACCAGCAGATACCCATCTATCAATCTCCTCGAGAATAGCTGTTCGTGTTCCATGGTGGCAGCGTGGATGTGGGAGATGCATTTCTGAGTTATACAATGCTGCATGCGATATTAGGGAACCAAAATGCTGCCACGCCATTTCAACTGATCCCCAGCCCAGAATGTCGGTCGAACGGCTCGGTAATACCAGTAACAACTCACCCGAGTGGGACACGGAATGCATGTTGAACATTGATTACATCTCCGTTGTAGGTGTTCAAGTCTCCCTGGATTCCATAGAATGAACAATCGGCAATGTAATTGGAGGATATAACGCCAGGTGCTCCAGGATCTGGGAGTGCATGATCAGGTTTGTAGCGAATGTTTCTGAGGTCCCAAAACTCATCCACGGATCTTTGGCGCTTTCCTGACATCGACATTTTGGTTGAAGGTCTCAAGATGTAGACGGGGACAGGAAGAAAATTTCTTGTGAATAGACGCAGATTCAGATTATATACTTAGGGAAGCATCAAGGAAAGCATTCAATGAGGACTCACATAGCGGGAGTAACCGATAAGGCCCTGCTCAGCAACCACAGTTAGCTATGTTAGGGTAAGGTTAGGTAGGTTAAGGGTCTTACGGGATTTCCCGGGGCTAGCGCTGGTCAACTAAACTGTCACACTTTTGCGCGCACGATTAGATCATCTTGCAGCCATCTTTTTACATCCTACCTTTTCATCTCCAGGTTTATCGGACGTCGTGGGGTGTGCGGCCGTTCATGCAATTCACCGAGTCAGAGATTGGCGAGCTCTGAGGCCTACCTAGAGAATGCGTGGATTGTGCATGTATGGCTGCATGTTTTTAAGATGAGAAAAGTTTTTTGTCTGCATTTGGTGTATAAGATTAGGCTGCAGTCTCAGTCATTCTCCATTGCATTCTACAATTTCCTGTCGTTCACCATCCTCATAACATCTCTACCTACACCATCTATTAATCATGTCTCAACCTCAGTCCATCATGATCCAGGCACCCGCCTCAGCACCTCGTCCTCATACTGCGTGGAACATTTGTTGTGATGGTATCCTCCTCGACGTCTTATTTTCAGCGCGAACCCAGGGTCGGCAAACGGACAACGCTGGTTGGCATAGCGACACTTGGACATCTGCAGAGGCGGCTCTCGTAGATTTGGAAGCTCATTCTGGTGGGGCTGTCAAACTCGCGGCAAGTTGTCAAACTCAATGGGGAACGGTGAGTATTTGGCTGGAACTCACTCTTTCCGAGTACTAGCTTATATTTGTCTCTCATCATTAGCTCAAGAAAGAATACAAGGAAGTCAAGACCGTGTGTGAATTTTCGGGTTTTGGGTGGGATGCCAACAAACATGTCACAACTGCTACGGCTGATGTATGGTCCCTACTTCTCATTGTAAGCTCTTTTTATTTGAACAGTCATTGATATTCTATTGACATAATCTTTGTCTTTAGGCGCATCCGAAGCTTAAAAAATGGCAAAAGACCGCATTTCCTTTGTACAATGAAATGGCCGACCTTATCGAAGGTACATACACCACGGGAAAGGGCGTAGTTCGGCCTGGCTCTGTTTCTTCTGATTCCGGTAGCGAGAATTCTGACTCTGGTAGCGAGGACGACGATGACCATATTGATCCTGTGCTTCATCAGTTACCTGGACCTTTGATCACCACAGCACCTGTGATACCAGGTACCTCCACTCCACAACCACCACCAATCCCAGGTACCTCTGCTCCACATCCACCAGTACCACCAGTCTCGGTTTCTTCAACTACATCGTACAAACGAACTCGACGCGGCCAGAAGAAATCTGCCGGCTCTGCCAGAATTGATGGTATGATGGCATCCATTGGACATCTCACAGACTCGATGAATGCCCCAGATCCTGAGAAGGCACCTTCGACTCCACTCACACTCACATCCACTCCCAATGTCCTCCGGCTTAGCTCGCAAGAATGTAAGCAGAATGCCATCCATTCTCTCGAAGACGATGATGATCTTTCTGATGGCGAACATCTTCGCGCCATCAAGCGTATTCGATCAAACACTAGCTTTGCCAACACCATTCTCTCCATTCGCAAGAAAGCCACCCGCACAGGCTTCATTCAAGATGATCTTAATACTTATGACCACACTCAGTGACTCTATCCACTGTGAATCACATTTCACGGTCTTCTATATCCATGGTCATTTAATTTACTCATAGAGACGTAATACACTACTCCCCTGTCATTCCAGCCCTTGCTCTGCTAACACTCGTTGATAATCATCCCACATAGCTGTTGCAATATCATCCCTCAGTTTAGCTGCACGCTCTTTCTCTTCTTGTGAGATATGAGAGCCAAGGTGCTCTGGATCAATTGGGGTTGGGATGACTGGAAGATCCACCATGTCGCCTGCTTCAGAGTCACCGTCCATTTCCATCAGCAAAGTCTGATCTGCTATGTGACGCTATATAGCGCTAGGTAGTGCTGTAGTGCTGTAGCAGACTATCTCAGGTTTGTAGTGTTACATAATCACCTGACATCGCTACACATCGCTACATAGCATCAGGCAGCCACTCTGTAGCACTTGGTAGCCCTTAGTCGCACTTGGTAGCCTTTAGTCAATTCTCTTTCATTAGTAGCACCACCTCAGCCCTCAATTCTACCTAGTAGTATATAGTTACATTGCCAGTTATAGTGTTGTGTACTTCATTGTTCTAATGCATAGAATCGGAACAATTTCCATTGAATATTGCTCGCAGACCAGACCATTCCGAAATGCAGGCAAAAACTATTATTATTGAAGCATAAGATATAATAGTTGTAGACGGAGTGGGGTGGTATAGCTATACACATCCTAAAGTAGATGCCGCACAGGGGGGAAAAAGGTTATTGATTAATCCAGCTTGAGACCGAAATAGCGGGGGTCATTCTCTGGTTGCTTCTTCTTCAATAACCTCCTGAGCAATAGGAGCCGATGATTAGAAGACGAAATAATCAAGAGTCAAGGACTCACATTCCAGCTTCATGCCAAGCCGTTCGGTGTGCCACAAATTTGCGCCAATGATACTTGTTTGCTTTCATTATGTTAGCCAGCTCTTGGTAGCCTTCGAATATTGCAGAATAACAACGGCTGCTAAATGGCACATCCTCGTGATGTCCATTTTTGTACTCATTGAGGCAGTTTCGAATCTATAAATTGTACGTCAGTGTTGAGCATCAACCAGTAAGATCACAGATAGTGTATTACACAGGTGCAAGCCAAAATGACAGCGTGCGTAGGAATCTTAATTTCAAAGAATTCGTGGCCAATTGACTCAGGCTTGCCATAGTAGAACTTCACGCATAGCTTGGCAATTGCAGGATGGGCAAAATTCTTTGTTCGCCCCTGGCAGTCAACAACACGTGAGCGATCATTCCATTCATTGTGCACAGTTGTGATAACAATACCTGGGCATCAACTCCATTATGTAGGAAGAAGGCATCAAGGAGGAGATTCTCCACGTTTTGCTTGATGATCCCATATTCTTCAAGTTGGTTACCAGTGAAGCCTTGGGTGGCACGCAGCTCAGGATATAATTGAAGAACGAGTTCCTTGGCGATACTCTTCATTCGACCACGCCATGTCGCAGCCTCCTTGAAGACCTGCGAGACTTATAAGTAACTGAGCAGGAGAAAAACAAGGCATAAGCATACAACAATTGACATGTATCTGTTTGCTTGATATTCTAAATTGAATGCTATGAGAAACGAAGAAAAAAAGAATCTAAGAAACGAACCATCTTCAACATATTTTCCTTCGTCTTCGGGGTCTTGAATAACCCTCTCAAGAATAGCTTCGGCTTCGTGGAGGTGGCGAGTGCATTCCGGAAAGGCGTGATAAGCCGCAACATGGCATGCGAATTCAAACTTAGCTCTTTCAAGTGCTATGGTCCATATAGGTGCATCAGCATAGTATCCCAGTGAGTCGGCACGAATTTCCTTCTTTCCCTTGGAGTTACGTGGTGCACGCTTTGTCAGCACAACTGAGTCCTCCTCCTCCTCCTCCTCCTCCTCCTCCTCCTCCTCCTCCTCACCGTTGTCATTGTCAAGCTCTGGGTCTGGGTCTGTTGTCAATGCAGCATTTCGTAGGGTCTGGAGGCTTGGTGGGCATATTGGATGATTCTTCTTGCAATGGTTCTTGACCACGTCAAAGGTATCATCCTTGCACCTTGAATATGAGAGTAAATCACAACTAGTTCATGACGAAACTTACCTCATCCTGCTGGTCTTCAGGATTGTGATTGTCCTTGCACCTCAAATGTGAGAATAAGTTCAAAGCACCTTCAAGAAGCACACCTCGTTGTACTCTCCTTCAGGATCATCCTGACGTTGAGTATCCTGTTCCATCCTCACATCATCACCATTTTTTTCCTGCTCTACCTGGTTGTTCGATCCATTGTTGTCGAAATCTTGTTGGTCAGTATAATCCATGGGATCATCATTGAACTCTGGGCCTTGTTGGTTAGCATCCACCATTGGGTCGTCGTCGTCAAAGCCTTGTAACTCTTCTTGTTGGCCAGCATCGTCTGTTAGGTTGTCGTGAAAATCATGTAAAGAGTGAGAGCCATGAGCTGCAAAGACTGAGCACAGGAGATATCTAACGATTTAATTGGCCTACCTTTCGGATTTGAATCAGCTTGATGAAGAATTTTAAGAGCCTCTCGGTCATCTTCATCAGGAGAGTTTTCATCTATAACTGTATCATTGTGGGCAACGAAATTTTTAGACACAATAAGATAGAGACACAAACTGAAGTTGTCAGGGTTTGTCATTGCTGCTCCAACATGTTGCTTGACTGGTTGACCGGCTTCACCTTCGTTGTCGGAATCATCAACCCTCAGCCGGATAGAAACTCTTTGCGGTGTCTTATTAAAGGCTGGCTGCTTGCGGTTTTGTGCGGGTGGGTTGCCATCCTCATCCTCGTCCTCATCATCAGCATCGTCAGCATTAGGGTGAGTGGCCACTCCTTTTCTGACAGCGAGCTGTGTGTGGCTTGATGCAGGTGGGTTGCCTCTAGCTTCATCTTCACCCTCGCTATCCGGTACAACTGAGTCATC
The DNA here is from genome assembly GCA_963565915.1 of Entoloma clypeatum. NCBI lineage: Eukaryota > Fungi > Basidiomycota > Agaricomycetes > Agaricales > Entolomataceae > Entoloma > Entoloma clypeatum. The sequence goes on along the minus strand of OY751491.1, from coordinate 381,685 downwards.
CCTCGGGTTTCTGGCCTTGCTACTAGTGTGAGTTTGAGTATCTTTGTAAAAGGTTAGAATTATTGTTGTGGAGGAGGACAGTACATACATGCTTCTGCTTTCTTGAAGCCAAAGCGTCCCATGGATTGTGTGAGTTGAGGGTTGGGGCCACTTTGATGTGCAGAGATGGGAACAGAGGCTACCGGACCACGCTCGCGACTGAGTTCTTGGTTCGGCTTCCTTGCCACCTGCTGACCGTTGGGGCCACTTTGATGCGCGGAGACGGGAACAGAGGCTGCCGGAACATGCTCACGACTGAGTTCTTGGTTCGGCTTCCTTGCCACCTGCTGACCGTTGGGGCCACTTTGATGCGCGGAGATGGGAACAGAGGCTGCCGGAACATGCTCACGACTGAGTTCTTGGTTCGGCTTCCTTGCCACCTGCTGACCAGTAGTTCGGTGCTGAGCGTTCGGTGGAACCTGAGGTTGAGATTTACTAACCACTTCCTTAGGTTGTGTTCGTGTTGCATGTTTCTAGACATAATGAAAATGTGAATGATAGAATTAGCAAGAAGGCGAGCAAACTAACTTTACGACCTGTATGCTGCTTCTTTAGTGGTGCCAGTTCATTCTCGGGGACATCACTTGGGATATCAACTGTGACTTTGCGCTTGCGAAGATCTTGATGAAGGTGAGGCTGAATCTCGCGAGAAACTTTTTCAAGCTGTGTAGTGACACCACCCTGCCCTCGGTTCGAACGAACAGGGCAATGAGAACCAGCTGTTCAGGCTGTGAGACAGAGTTGAACCATTAAAGTGTAAATATTCATACCCTGTTCCTCTGTCGGCATGTCAGCCTCAGAGCTAGGATGTGCTGCCTTGCTGTTTCCTGGGTTGTTGGTGTTCGTATTGCGCGGGGGTGCAGGAGCCTTTGACTTGGTCACACCCGAGGTCTAGAATAAAATGCAAATTTTAAACTCAGGATTTATAAAAGAGTACCGATCTGCATACAAGATCGAGTCGCCGTTGAATATATTTGAACCTGACGTTGAGTCAGTCCTGATCCGATTCATAGCCGGATTTGAAAATTTGGTTGAGGGTCATCTTTGGATGGGAAAATCAAGATACATGGGGTGGAAAATACAGAATCGACAGACATGTATACAAGCGCGTGTCCAGTATCAGTCAAGTATCACCCGAGCTGGCCTTTGCCCAGGTACATGGACAATACCCAGTTCTAAAATAGAATATCAAGCGTTAATATGTGAGAGAAAGATAGGTAGAGCAGACAACCTCGATCAACTTTAATATGGTGTTCTCCTCTGCAGATGCTGAGAGGAACACCTTGTTCTGATAGTAGATGGACGATCCAGCCCATCTCAAGATCTGCTTGGTTGACGTCGGCCTCGGCCTGCATCAAAGCTCTGAGTGAATATCCAAGTTGGAAGTTAGCGTGGTTCTTCAGTAGACATGTTTGCTCCTGCCGCTGCTGGGCCTCCCGAAAAAGTTGCTTTGCATCTTCTAAAGAATACAGGGGCTGAAACGTAGGAAGACGAAGTTGAAAAGAATTCAAAAGTGATGACAGAGGAGATTATTCACCTCAGCATGAATATGGAAGGGCAAGTAAACAGGCGATGCCGGCCTTGGAGCCATGATGATATATGTACAGCTTATCTGTAAAACTTAAAGTCAATATCAGGTAGACAGAACTCAAGCAAATATAAGAACAACCTTACAATGCTTGGCAATGGCACCAACGGGTTTGTGGTCAGTCAACGTCTGGTCAACACCTGTCATGAGAACTGCTGGACAAATTCTCACGATAACAGGCTGGAAAAGATAACTATCGAAAAAAAGCTGCTGGCACGGATCGCGATGGGCAATCCGAAATCTACCCTGGCAGTTGAGGCAATGGCTGACATGAAGTCTAGCTTGGAACCCAAAGAAATCAATATCATGGCGGAACAAAGGAGGTGGCTGTCAATGTGAACCGCGATTAGGTCCGATGTAGATAGGCTTGTCGAAAAGATGCCAGTGCGCCTCGAATCTTGGTGAGGGTCAACGACAAGTCCAACTTGAATAAATCATTTGTTGTTCAAGTTCATCTGGTCACATGATCACATGACAGAACCGCGAGGGCAAGATTTTGCTCTCGCCGTTTTTGTACCAACACCTCTCCGCAGGATCTCTTCTGGCAGAAAGTACTATGGACAGCCGTCAACCTTCTCATTTTCTTGGTCTGCTCTCAAGTGCCACTTTACAACATCACGTCCTCCGCAAGTTCTCCAAACATGTCAGCTCTTGCATGATCATGCATGATCATGCAGCTCCTCGCTGATCCACACCAACGTTCGTTGAACGAGGACCGCGCCTTGTTCAGTGGTGCCCAGAAATGTGAGAGCCTTAGAGTAATCTCCAGTACCTATCCACTGATGAATCCTCTTTCTGGTTTCCGCCCAGGAGAAGATTGCGAAGCTGAAGGGGATGGCAGAGGATAAGGAGAGAGAGTTGCTGAAGCTGCTTGAGCAGACGCCCAAGTCGATGTGGAATGCGGATCTGGACGACTTTGCGAGAATGGGTGGTGAGTTGCTTGTTATTTGTATTTTAAATGATGTCTGATGTCATGTGTAGGAGGACTGCCGGAAGTTTGACGAGGGCACGACTGGGGGTGGGAAAGGCGCGAAGGTGAAGCAGAAGCAGGCGGTGCTGAAGACACGGAAATCGATTGGGGGTGGGCAGCCACAGGGATCGGACGAGGATGACGACTTTAGACCTATCAAGGCGCCAAAACGGAAGGTCATTATCTTCCTAGGCCAAGCTACCATCTACATCCTCACCCGGTTCCATGGTCAATCCACCAATATCAGACCTTGAAGGTGCTTTCCGCGGATGATGACGAGAGTGACGAAGAGTCGGAGGGGGAGGAGGAGGAGGAGGAGATGGACGATATGGTTGTCGATGCTGGAGACAGCCCGCCTATTGTCGAGGGGACGCTTACGCCGCGCTTCGAGGGTTTCGAAGATGCCGCGATGTTCGTCGATGATTGTGATGCCTGGCCGGGTTTCGCGAGCATGGACTGTGAGCTTCAGGAGCTGCACTTGGAGGATAGCCTGCAGCTCGGGAAGACCCGCGATCATCATCCCTTGTCCTGGTGGATTTCCCACCAGGACGAGAGATGTTCTGCCTTGTCTTCTGGGCTTGTGTTCATTTGATGCGCATTAAGGCTTGGGATTACGATCTGCTGGGATGCGTGGATGCATGGATGGATGCTGGAGAAAATGCATGGAAGCATGTTCTAGGTATTTCATCTTTCTGCCTTACTTTCAGAGATAACGCTGACCCACGCCGAATGGAATAGAACCCCGTCGGAAGAGACGGCAGAAGAGGTCGAAGTCATTGGTGTCATCTCCCATTATGAATACAGCTACAGCTACGAGCATGCCTATAACTGCAACCTACAAATCCAAACGGCGATGACAGCTTCTCCCCCTTCAATGATGTCCTCGTCTTGTCGACGACTCGGACAAGGGGCCGGTGTCTGCTTATTATCGAACTTTTTGTCGCCGCCCTCATCGTCATCCTTGATGATCTTCTCCAAAAAGGCTAGAGTCTCAGCTCCGGCATCAACCTCTTCATTGCCACCAGCATCTGTGAATCCATCGTCTGGAACGCCTCGTCTCCCACCACCATCAACACAGCTGTGGTCCCAAGTTCAAAGGCGCATTTGTCGCACTCTGCCACCTCCTCTTCACCTGGAATGGCAAGCGCTATGTACCCAAGGAGAGGCCTTTTGACGCAACCGTTTTCCGAATGCGATGAACCCAGCTGTCACCATCATCATCTTTGCCGTCGTCATCTACATGTACATCGGAGCTGCGTCGGGTGACCTCATGTAAAAGAAATATGTTGTTACCAGCCCCACCCATATCATCCGTCACAGCCTCGTAAGGCCCGTCGCGTTCTCGAACCTGGACGTGCGACTCGGAAGTCATAACCGCTGCCTTATCGTACTCCAACGATTGAAGGCACATTTTCCGACAGCAAGACGGCATCATCTTTGCCGTCGTCATCTACATGTACATCGGAGCTGCATCGGGTGACCTCGTGTAAGAGAAATATGTCGTTACCAGCCCCACCCATATCATCTGTCACAGCCCTGTAAGGCCCGTCGCGCAACACTTCTCAAACCCGGATGTGCGACTCGGAAGTCATGACTGCTGTCTTATTGTACTCCAACGATTGAAGGCACGTTTTCTGACAGCAAGACGGCATCATCTTTGCCGTCGTCATCTACATGTGCATCGGAGCTGCATCGGGTGACCTCATGTAAAAGAAATATGTCGTTACCAGCCCCACCCATATCATCCGTCACAGCCTCGTAAGGCCCGTCCCGTTCTTGAACCCAGACATGTGACTCGGAAGTCACGACCGCTGCCCTTATCGTACTCCAACGATTGAAGGCATGTTTTCTGGCAGCAAGAGGGTTATCTGGGCACCAGTTATATATATCAGCAGACATGATTGCATCCAAGGTGACTTGCGATGGCACCTGCTCCAATCAGTCTTGGAGCATCGTCGCCCAGGGGATGTTTCGCTTCTGGAGATAAACCAAATGGAAAGGGAGATGTGTAGGTATCTCGAATGAGAGTTAGCTGGACAATGTTGTGTAGATCATACATTATTGTCACGGCGTTGAATGTCTATTTTGTGTATGTAATGGAACTAAACATTGAGGCATTGACTCGTTACGAAAATGTTTTGAAATACGTGTGATGAAGACCGCTAACAGGTATTCTGTGCCCTTATCTGTTTTCATCGCCGTTCTGAGTAGCGGGTGATGCAGCAGCACAGCCACACCAAATCATGTCTGGACGCCATCGCTTCCATTGTACACGCTGCAACAAGGTGTTCAAGGATGACACAAACTTGCGACGACACATGAACCATCCCAATTCCGCATGCAATGTGTCTAGAGCTCAGCCTTCTCCTTCACTACCCCTCACCCAACAACTACCGCTAGCAAAAGCAATAGAACCGGAACCCGAGGCACACCTTTCGAGTCCTCCCCTTTCGCCGACTCTGCTGCACTGCTCTGAGGCCGCAGAAGACTATTTCCTGGGTAGCAATGTGGTTGCTCCTGCAGAACCTGATATGGATGTTGATGTTGAACCAAACTCTCAAGACGCATTGAGTTCCACTGGCTCTTTTTCCGAGGAGTACCCAGGAGCTGCACAGACATACGGGATAGGAAAATCATTCATGGATGGCTTTAATTCTGATGTGTACGCACATTATTGTCTGGAAGCACTGTTTTACCCTTTTGCCTCCCGAGAAGAATGGGAGCTCATGTCTTTTCTCTTGCGTTCGGACCTCAGTATGTCGGCGATTGACGACCTCCTCAAGTTAGCTATGGTATGTGATTTTACATCACAGGAGCTTTTTCTAACTCCCTCCGGCAGATCCAGAAGCTTTCCTTGTCGTTCAAAACAGCGAAGGCTCTACGCGACCATGCCGAGTTACTTCCCTCCGGTGCTCAATGGAAATGCAAACCTTGGAAAACTACGCATCCGACAAAGAAGCCAATCCGCTTATTCTATTGCGACCCCTTGGAATGTCTGCAGTCTCTCCTGGAAAATCCCCTCATAAAGAATTCCCTCAAATACGAACCCTTCTGACTGTTTAAAACTGCAGAGAAAACTGTGCGTGTATTCACAGAGTGGCTTTCGGGAGACGCAGCATGGTTAATGCAGGTGAGCACGAAATATATGTGGAAGCCGAAGCCGTCTAAAAAATTCAAACCTTGCTAGGATAAACTTCCTCCTGGCGCAACCTTGTTAGGCACAGTCCTGTCGTCCGACAAGACTCAAATATCAGTGCTGACAGGCCATCGACAGGCTCACCCGCTTCTGATCAGTCTGGCAAATATTGATATGGAATTTCGAACGAAGACCTCCAACCATGCATTCCTTCTCCTCGCATTACTCCCCATTCCGAAGTTCATTGTGGGAGATTCAAAGACACACGGTGTTCTTGAAGCTCGTTTGATGCACGAAAGTCTTTACTTTATCCTTGAACCCTTGAAGACAGCTGCAAGAATCGGAATCATGATGACCGATTCCGTTGGCACACAGTGATATTGCTTCACACCCCTCGCTTCCTACATCGTAGACACTCCAGAATCAGCACTCGTTGCCTGTGTGGCCAACAAGACTTCGTCTGTCACGATGGCATCACATAAAACATTTGGAGATCCTTTCCGACATCCTTCCCGTGGGTGCAGCTGAGATCGACTTTCGGTTCTCAGTCCTACATCCACATACTGGCTTCAAACACTTTTCCGGTGGGATTTCCACTCTAAAACAAGTCACTGGCAGGGAGCAGCGAGATATGCAGTGGTATATTGTGGCACTCACTGCTGGAGCTGTTCCAAAGGATTTTCTCATTGCAGTTCATGCATTAATGGACTTCCGTTACCATGCGCAGGCTGCAGAAATTGATACCGAAGCTTGTTCCAAAATTCGAGAAGCTCTCAACTGTTTCCACCGATACAAGGATTCCATCATCACAGCAGGAGGTCATTGTGGCAAGAAGGACAAGATCATTAATAACTGGTACATCCCCAAGCTTGAATTCATGCAAAGCGTTGTTCCCAACATTTTCACAAACGGCGTCCCCATCCAGTGGTCAGCAGACACCACCAAGCATCTGCATATCACCGAAGTCAAAGATGATCTTGCCACTGCACTACGTGAAGTACAGATCAACATTGACAATTCAACAATGGACTGCGACGATTCTGATCATTCCGACGATTTGCAACAGCAAGACAGTGCTTCTATTCTCTTAGAACATATTGATCCTGTTTCACGGTTGATGGGTGCTGAGCGCAAAGTTGTGGACTATTTTGAAGAAGCTAATGACCTACAAACTGGAACCAAGCCCAATGTGCCAACTCCATTTCGCACGTTCACCAGCCATCACACAGCACTCCACCTCACGCGTGATCCAAGCTTCAAACGCCTGACGGTGGATGAAGTATCCACAAAATTTAATATTTCCAACCTATCAGCCGCACTTGCTGAATATGTTTCCCAGGTCGAACGTTCTAATCCTCCTATATTTTCTCTTGGAGGGCGACGCACCAATGCTGGGACAAGCTACCTCTCCCTATCGCCCCTTCTCGAAGTTTGGATGAGCTTTCATCTACAGTCAAAAAGCTATCACATTCCGCATCACATTTTACCTGCTCAAACCGTCAATGCATTTCTGCCATGTGATTCTTGGTCACTCAGTCACTCTGATGCAGTCATTTTCAACAATGATCTGAATCATGAATGGCCACACAGCGGAATTAAAGGTAGTTTTACATTTTTATTTTCATTGTTAGACTTAATGCTTATGAGTGCAACTCAGGACATCAGATTGGCCTCCTCCAGCTTATCTTCAGGATTGTTCCTCAACAAACCTCAATGTCAGCCTCTTTACCCAATCAGTTCCTGACCTACATGTCACGATTTGATTTTGTTCCTCAACTGAACTCAGATTTTTCAGGTTCTCGGACAAATAGGGGCCAATATCCAGAACAAACCACTTCCATGTATGTTTTGAAACATGCACGACGGAGTGATGGGACGCCAATTGGTGGTATCGTTCCATTGGGCCAAATTTGAGCACTTGCAGACCTTGTTCCACGTTTCGGAGGAGAAGCTGATCGTCGACTTGCCAAGACCAACAGCCTTGTATATGGTACTGAATTCTGGCTCAACAAGTACTTCAATAAAGAAACATTCTATGCTCTCAAATCATATTCCAAACTCTAATATAATATTACATTTGACTTGTTATTCTTTGGAGTTATCATGAGTAACATCAACCATATGTTTCACTGTGTCCTGTGGTGGGTTGTCTTCTATTGTGTTGTTCACACAGGCAGAATTATGGAGCTATACCAATATAAGACTATGGTACTCTTATACTCCAATGTTATGGTACACTATGGTGCTGCTCCAGTACAGCACTATCAGGGTATAATGCTATATGATGCTCACATACTCAACCTACATTGTATTGTAATTTACGGTCCAGCGAAGACATACAGTGTATGGTAAATTATGGAAGCAGTGAATTCGCTACAGCACCAGCAAATTTACCACGGCGAACGGCGAAATAATAATGTCACCGGCGAAGAAAAAATGTCGCCAGCGACAACATTCAACAGATCGGCAAATAATTCACCGGTAAAAGACACCACGGCGAAAAACCAGCGAAGGACCGGCAACAAACCGGCAACACGGCAACAGGCCATCGGCAAATTGATGACCCATCGGCGAAAGCAAGCCTTGAGTGCCGGCAACACTGCAAATGAAAAGAACGATGCTAACGACAGAGCAGCGAATAATTCACTGGCGAGAGACACCACAGCAAAAAACCGGCAAAAGACCGGCCACAAACTGGCAACAGGCCATCGGCGAATAAATGGGCCACCGGCGAAACCAAGTCTTGAGGGCCGGCGACACTGCAAATTAAAAGAACGATGCTAATGACAGATCAGCATATCATTCACCGGCGAAAGATGCTACAGTGAAAAACGAGTGAAAGACCGGCGACAAACCGGCGACAAACCGGAGACAGGCCATCGGCAAATAAATGGGCCACCGGCGAAACCAAGTCTTGAGGGCCGGCAACACTGCAAATTAAAATAATGATGCTAACAACAGATCGGCATATCATTGACTGGCGAAAGATCCTACGGCGAAAAACTGGCCAAAGACCGGCGACAAACCGGCGAGACGGCGACAGACCATCGGCGAATTGATGACCCATCGGCAGCAGCAAGCCTTGAGTGTCGGCAACACTCCATATACAAAGAACAATCTTAACGACAGATCAGCGAATAATTCACTGGCGAAAGACACCACAGCCAAAAACTGGTGAAAAACTGGCAAAAGACCGGCAACACGGCACCAGGCCATCGGCGAATTGATGACCCATCAGCGAAAGCAAGCCTTGAGTGTCGGCCACACTCCATATACAAAGAACAATGCTAATGACAGATCAGCGAATAATTCACTGGTGACAGACACCATGGCACAAAACCGGCAAAAAACCGGCGAATGTTGGATGATGTGCAACACACACCCCTCAAACATGTCAAATACATGTAAACAAATGTCGAAAGATATTGCACATCTCCTCATTATATCTACACAGGAACAAGCAATGTTTGCTACTATATCAGATGAGTAGGGGAGCATGTTGTATCATCAAGTATGTATTTATTTTAAGAAAATTAGCCACAGATTTAAAGTTATAGAGGTCCTATGGTCTGAACCAAATAATAGAAAACAATGCTAATAACAAATCAGCAAATAATTCACTGGCAAAAGACACCACAGCAAAAAACTGGCTGTGGCGACAATGTTCTTTTGCTGGTCAATGAGTCACCATCTCAACGGTTATCTAGGGCATGTGTGCAGTGCCAGCAAAGCTGTAGCACAGTTGAAAGTGAAGCTTACCAGTATATTTGTTCTAATACACCGTAGAAAGTCTCTCCCCACCACAGAACCATCTGGAGGTTCATTCCTGATTATGTGAGGATATGAATAAAGATATGCGGATACCATGTAGAGATAGAACATGGTGAAAAAAGCTGAAATGTATGTCCTCATCTTTGGCACAGATCATCATTTTATGCCTGCGGTGCAATCTGGGCACCTGTGTATGGCTATTCTCTAGTGTGAGTAGGTCTCAACGCATCAATAGTAAATGGTGTGATGTATAGATAGGTGTTAAAAAGTATCAGACAACTTGCACATCAAAAATGTCTATGTATTCATCATCTGGCATTATTATTGTATGGTCAATAAATCTATAGATGGTTGTATAGGGTGTATCAGATGTACATCTACTTGATACAAAAAGTTCCAAGAGAATCCATGCCATGTGGAAGACTGGAGATAAGACTTTGTCCAAAATATGTCTCAGAATCCCACGTGCATAACAATGACAGTGTTGGGAACGAAATCATGTTTTCTACATTTTCCACTTGATGGGCCACAAATATGCTTGTTAACTAATGGATAGATGCCTATGAACTCATGAAAAGTATATATACAGTTAGATACTCAAGCTATGTATGATAGAGAATCTGTATTCTGAAATGAGAGATCAAAACACAGGCAAAATCGTGATGCAACAGTGCATCATGGGTTACTCCAAACACCAAAACCAATGTTTTCCTCCTTTCCCCTTTCCACAACCACTTTAGTCTACGTGTACTGTTTGTATACCATTGAAACATTGTATGTAAACCTCCTCAGACCATTCAACTAAAGTTCAAGGACTTGATAAGGTGAATATGAGGAAAATAGGTCGAAAATTTGACCAAAATCTTTTATTTCACCTTTGGATTCTCCACATTCAGGGGATCTCAGAACACCTTCATTTTTCAAATTCGGTTCATTCCTTAGGGAGATATGACACTTTTCCTCAAATCTGCACATTTGATTATTTCTATCATATCTGGACTTCTAAAAATTATACAAAGTGTGTCACAAGGTGAATACATATGCAGTCATGAGTCCTATTACTTCAAACTATTATTAAATCATGAGGAAGGCACCGTGCATGCCTGCGCGATGTCTTTGGTGTATTGTTTACTATTATTTGGTTCAGACCATGGGACCTCTATAACTTGGAATCTGTGGCGGAATTTGATAAAATAAATACATACTTGATGATACAACATGCTCCCCTACCTAACTGATATAGTAGAAAAGTTTACTTGTTCCTGTGTAGAGATAATGAGGAGGATGTGCGATATTTTTGGAGATTTGTTTATATGTATTTGACATGTGTGATGTGTGTGTGTCGCGCATCATGCAACATTGAACCCACACATCCACCCATTACTGACTGTGCAATGAGGAGGACACATGCTGAAAAGCTCAGAATATATACATGGATTTTTATTCAATCAGTCATGAGCAGCACAAACTGGTCATAAGCATCAAAAATGGTAAAAAACCATTACATCAGCATGGATTAAAGGCTTGCTTTCACTGATGGCCTGTCGCCGGTCTGTCGCCGGTCTTTTGATGGTTTTTTGCTGTGGTGTCTCTCGCCGGTGAATTATTCGCTGCTCTGTCGGTAGCATCATTCTTTTCATTTGCAGTGCTGTTGGCACTCAAGGCTCGCTTTCGCCGATGGGTCATCAATTTGCCGATGGCCTGTTGCCATGTCGCTGGTTTGTCGCCGGTCCTTCGCTGGTTTTTCGCCGTGGTGTCTTTTGCCAGTGAATTATTTGCCAATCTGTTGGATGTTGTCGCTGGCGACATTTTTTCTTCGCCGGTGACATTATTATTTCGCCGTTCGCTGGGTAAATTCGCTGGTGTTGTAGCGAATTCGCTGCTTCTGTAATTTACCATACACTGTATGCCTTTGCTGGACTGTAAATTACAACACAGTGTAGGTTGACTACCTGTGATGCTATGGCTGCTACCCCACTACAGCACTCCCACAGTTTGATGCTACAGAATGTTACAGCTGCTATGGCTGGAAGGGTGTGTTACAGGTCACTATAATCCTGAGGATGTTTGGTACAATTTGCTACAACCCCAAATCAGACTTTGCTGATGTCGGCATCGTCATTAGCATCATAACATCGAATAAAATTATGAAGTGCTGCCAATGTGAGCGGAATTTTTGCCTGCATTCGGAGGCTATATTCAGGAGCCACTACCATTAATTTGAATCGCCGTTTGCATACTCCAAAAATCCGCTCAATCACATTTCGAAGTGATGAGTGATGGAGATTAAAGAGCTCCTTTTTGTTTTCCGGTCTGAATAAAATGAGAGAGATTTAACGGTGATAAATAAAAATGTCTACCGTTGTCCACTTTGAGCCCATTCATTGAGATGATATCTTGTTCCTCTGTATGGAACAAGGAGAGCATCACAAAGAGGAAATCCCACAATGCCAAGATAATATGTTCCTGGTGCAATAGGAAAATCCTCTCGTCGTGCAATATCATATATTCGACTATCAGCAGCACTTCCTTCCCACCCACTGAGAATATAACAGAATAGCAGGCAAAAACGGCAGGCAGCGAGAAGATTGGTGGAAAGATGGCCTTTTCTGCTACGATACCGTGCCATATCTGCTATTGAAATGAATGCATCAAGAAGAGAACCATCAACCGCGCCACGACATTGCGCAAAGAATGGATAGAATCGCGGGTTCCCCAAAATCTCAGGTGGTACTTCACCCTCCAGAGGGAACGTTACATAGGCATAGTAAAATTCCTTTGAGGTGAGCATATTGAGGATCTTGTGGAAAGTTCTGATGAAAAGGATCAAATGAAGGTACGAGAAAGGGGGCCAGATCATTGTACTTTGATATTGTACCAGCACTTCATTGGAATCTCTCCTGCATCTCAGCACTTCCTTGCCCTGTACGTGCCATCTGAAGAAATATTGCTAGCTGTTCTTCGGCGCTGACATATCTTGTTGGTTGTAATCCACATCGCGCTTGTAGTTCGTGCAGCAAGCGATGGAAAACGAAGCGCTCCATACCAAATTGTCTTTGAAAGCGGAGCGGATGACCTGATGGCTCCGGAATTTAGTTGAGGAATCCAACAGCATATCAAGGTGACATACCTTCCAATAATTCATCAAGCCACATCTGACCAGTGAGTAGAGATGTATAAATGCTTCGTTTATTGAAATATTGCTCTTTGTACTGGGAAAGAGCCATTGCTGCGCCCGTCAAAGCCACTGGAGAGGTGGAGGCGGTCTGGAGGCGACACCTGAGGCACGGCAAAGGCAAGCAGATGGTAGCAGATCTACTCTAGAACAGGCGGGCTCGTGTCTACCTGGCTAGGTCACATGACCATGGTGGAGTCGGGCTACGCCCTACTCCAGGTTCCCCCCTTTTATATGGCGGCGTCCTCGTCGCCTCGAGAACCAAAACCAAAACCTTGAGACCTTCCTTCAGAACTGCAAGAGCATCCCCAAGGCCAGAATCTTCATGACATTGAATGTTGTCTCGAAAATCAGGTGGTGGCTGCCTGGGGGTGTAGCAAGCTGGTCGATGAGGGAAATGATGTGGCGGAACACGAATGTGGTCATCTCGGGCATGGCGAGGCAGTGGATGTGTAGGTACCTTGCGTTGGGATCGGCGGCGTAACGAGGAAAATGGGTCTGTTGATGGTGAACGCAAACTTGAGAAATCGCGGGCCTGCAGAATTATCGGTAAATTAGGTATCGTAGGTGGTGGGACAGGCAAAATCGGTGGCAGAACAGGTGAAATCAGTGGCTGAATAGACGTATCCGGGAGAGATTTGGCATCTTCAGCCCAGTCGACAGGTGCTGGCAATGAAGTCTGGATGGTGGTATCATGGTACTGGGTAGGGTCAGTCGTTGAAGTGGTTTGGCTCGAAGCATCTTGATGTTGGACAGGGTTGGGAGCTGGACTTGTAGCGTCTTCACAGTCGGTCTGTACAGCTGTTGAGATCTTGAACATGTCGTCATTTCGAGGTTCCAATAGTCCATTGTCAAAGCCTGAATTATACCCAACTCATTCTCCTGCGGCAAAAGCAGCTTCACGTATGGCGACAATGAAGGGCTGCAGATAGAATATTCTGGACGCGAGCTCGCGGATGTACACGTTGTAGTCCTTGATTGGGTCCGACAACGACGACGGTGGTGGCGGTAGCAGCGCGCTCGGGGTACGCACAAAATCCTCTCTCCCTTTCTCGTAACCCTCTTTCTTTCCCTTCTCAAAACCCTCCTTCATCCCTTGTTTCCTCCCCTCTTCATAACCTTCCTTCCTCCCCTTCTTGTAACTCTCCTTCCTTCCTTCCTCCAATCCTTCCTTCCTTCCTCTCTCGTAACCATCCACCTCTCCCTTTGTATACCCCTCCTTCCTCCCATCGTCCACCCCTCGACCAAGGATCTCACCCAACATCGCCTTGAGCTGAGGCTTGTTCAGATAGACGATGCGGTCGGGTGGCTCATCGCTCGGGAACTGCGCCATGAGGGACGTGAAGGTCGCCGTAAGATGTGGCAGGGGTGTCACTGCAGCTGGTGGTACAGCCATGGTCGGGGATGGTGCAGCAGGTGTGGGCGTACACGTCGTCACGGATGTGGTTGTGGATGGGGTCGTAACAGGTGGGGTCGTGGCATTAGGTTTCTTCTTATTCTTCTTCGGATTACTGGGGGCAGGCACAGACCACCACTGCGATAAACGACAACGGCTACTTAACGAACCTCCACGCACTCCGCAGCGACCCCCAGGTAAGCTAATTTTCACCATTATCCTCTGAGTTGCTGAGTTTCGGTGTCCCACATAGATGGTCGCGTTAACATTCTCAACATGTGGAGGAACAACCGACGGACGGTGAACCTCCCTTCGGTTGCAGAGCTCCGCGCCCTTCTCGAAAAGCCCTTAGCCAACTCTGAGAAAGTCCCCATCACAGAACTGATGTTTCAGGATATCCTTGCCGCGTTTTACCCCGATATGTGCAGCGAGAATGACCTCGGCACTTTGTTTACGATTGGGGAATTTGACACAAGGCTCATGCCCGTCACTTCAGCTGTTGCTTATCCTCCGCCTTCATGTGGTACAGAGGACTCCTTTCATTCGTTTTGGGATGACAATATCCGTAGGATCGTCCAACTTCTGTTACCAAGTGGGAACAGTATCCGTAATAGTAACCACCATACAGCGACGCGAAACCTGCGCCCCGACTTTGGCTTCCTTTTGGACACAGCTTGCTTGTTTAGGGGTGAGGAGAGGGGATCAGAAAACAAGACTGACCCCAGGGCGGAACTGGTAGACAAGTTTGTCTGGGTTTATAGCCCTGCCCCTTACGTTTTTGGTGAGTGTTTGTTATACCCTCATCTCAACTATTTTCATAGGCTACTATTGCTGCGCATCTCGGATGACCCTTACCGCCATTAGTCCACCTGATACCCCAGGAGGCAAGGCAAGGATCTTCGACATCATCACGGTTGATTTGGGACTCAGAAAGGATCGCATTGCCAACATTTGTCACCTCATCAATCTTTCCGCTCTTTTCCCCGCACTGGCTGGCCTTGTGCCGTTCCCCGCTAATGATTTTCAAGTGTTTAATAGGTAAGCGCTACGTTTCAACCATGACGAGGTGGACTGAGACGAGCATAGGACAAATTCCAAGGTTGAAATTACAACCAACGCTATCGTCAAGACCTTCAGCGGCCAGAATGCTAGTCTGAAAGTCAGACATCTCGAAGGGATATACAAACTCCTCAAAATTCATTCAATCCCGAATACGGACACGCTCATCTTGGCGAAGGACCCCACTGTATACTTGTCACCACGTGGAATCACTTCCTGTCCACACATCGAGGAAGAACTGCGGGAATGTCTGATATGTGTTCTGGAGGCGCTTGTTGTACGAATTGATATTTCTTTATCCTTAGAGCCAAGTGCTCATATGGTTCAGGTTGCCCATCAAGTCCCATTATATCATCGCGATATTCGGTGGGAGAACATTGTTCGCAGAATGGAAGATAAGTCGAAGTGGTTTTTGATTGACTGGGAAGACGCTGCTACGCCGCCAACATTGGCTCAGCCATCCTTTGTGAAGGAAACGCACTCGCCGGATATTTTTCATGATGGGCATGGCCCAGAGGTTGATATCTGGGCTATTGGGTATCTGATTCGAACGTCCACAGTTGCAGGGCTCTCGGTTGGTATGATGACGCTCGGAGAGCGTATTTGCAAGGAGGCTCGTGGATTGAGTGCGCAAGAGGTTCTGGTGCTGCTCGCCAACCCGCATTGAAAAGGTGACTCTCTGATTTGGCCTTACTCCTCGCTGTATGCTTTTTCCGTGCCAATTCTCCAGCTCCTTTTCCATGTTCGCGGCGAGTCGGCCAGTTCACGCTGTTGAGCTTGAAGCACGTTGACTTTCTAGCCCACAGGCGGGGTAGGGGAAGAGTTTCGCGGGACAAAGGTTGTGTAACTTACTTCTGTAATGACAAGCACATTCACGAGATAATGAGTAAACTAGACACGACTTGGGGCGATGATAAGACAGCTCTTACCTGGACAGCCTCCGATGGCAAGGCTGTTTCTTTCATGACTGGCAATCTTTGGGCAATTCACGGCGTTAGAATCCCTGACAGATCTCACTCTCACTCGTGTTACTAGACGACCCAGAATTGAGAGCCGTGTCAACTTGACTTGTACGATGACTGACTCGGATGCGTCTCGCGTACAGAGTCACTGGCATGGGTATCGTCCCCGAGTGTCCGAGCGGGGAGTAGCATCTTATCGTGACTGGAGGATGATCGATGAAGACCACGGGCACGAACCTGGTCAGCATCAAGAGACCCAGTGTACATGTACCCCATGAGCTCCCGAGTTATCAAAACGAGGGACCAGCAGCCTCTCACTCGGTACTAGTATCATGGGACACCTTCGCTCGCTCAAGTATTTCCAGGCTGAGACTTTCACAAATTTTTCGGTCCAATTTCGGTCGGTCAAAAAAGCCACTTTTCGGAATGGAGCTAACCTCCCATGTGCATGAGTATGCATGAGTATTTGAATCAAATATGAATGATCAAATATTGCGCCTTTTGACACTTTTATGTTTGAATTTGAATTGTCCGGCGTTTTGCCGTCGTTACAACAACTCACACCTACATACCTGCCGTTCATAACCGGTTCTGGCATCGCCTGCACCTGAGTATGTATCTCAGCCTAGCTGAGTATTTGATCTCGCGAAATACGTCGAGGCGGCCACCCACCGCCCATGCAATGCCGATCCATCGAATTTCCCATCCGTCTCCTAATTTCACATTGACGGTGACTCGGGTAGTGGGGTGATGATATCCTTTTTATTAAGGCTTTAGACTATACCGCTGCATAACATTTGGCCTACTTGGCAGGGGCTCTATGCAGGGCTGATGGGCGCGTTCTGGGTGCGTTGTCTTGATGCGGTGGGCTACAATACTAGAAGAGGCAATATAAGAGGCGGAAAAGCAAACATATGCGACAGGCATGGACTTGATCAATAGTCAACACGCATGAGCGAGCATGTACTTGACTCTAAAGACGCTGAGAGGTGTGTAGTACGTCGCGTTCCGACGTCCGTCGCTAGGCTGATCACTTCCCTCATATTTGGATTCGGAAACTCCCTGATTTTCCTTGTCGCAGGCGTGGGCACCGCTTTCCACCTTATATCGTTTGGTGTTACAGGATTCCGCCTCCACTTCCGGTACAGCAAACGCCAGCCGTGGTGGGATGATCACTGGGCAGCGGTCTCCCTTGCGTTCAATGTGTTGTTCATGACGGTGCCTTGGTGGTGGCACGATCCGCAACCCAGTGAGTGCGCCACTTTTATCAGAGTTCGACTTGGAGCTGTTTGCCACTGGCATGACCTCCGGTTGCTTATCCACGACTAAAGTGTCGGGGACCTTGCACCGTTCGGCCGCGGAAGGCAGCAGGCAAGACAGGGTACACTTTTGGATCACGGCTTTGACGTTTCCCATCGCCGTTTGGTGAGTCCCTCTCCAACGATCCCACCGCCACGTCGATCGAATCGATACCCTTTGAAACAACCAGGACATCGCGCATCAGCATCGGATTGTCCATCACACGTTTGATGCCACCCATCCACAACACTCGATGGTCTGCACACGCGATGAACATATCCTTCGTTGTGATGCTGGCCCTCATCCTACTTCACAAGACCATCGTGTGCATCGTGGATCCGACGGGATTTTTTCGTGTAACCTCGGGTACTCTGTCGGTTTTATCAGTCTTACCAGTGAGCCACCGTCCCAGATTTCATTCCCGACTCGGAGCCGTGCCGCTCATTCGTTTCAACTTCACACAGCTGACATTCTAGGCGATACGCTGTTGATAGCGGTGCCCTCATGCATGCTGTGGCTCCCGAGACGACTGCGAAAGCTGATCCTGTCGATCTTCGCTGCGAGTGTGCTGAGCTCAATCACGGGGATAGTCTGGGTAGCGCTCCTCTTCGAGTCGAGGAAAAACCCTTCGAGTTTCCTCGGCTGGGGTTACTCCATCGCGTTGGTATCTCACCTCAAGGTGCGCATCCGTTCCCCCCCCCCCCACTCAACACTCACACCCCTCTTCAGGCATCCCTGACCCTCATCGTATGCAACCTCCTCGTCATCGTCATGTACGTCTACCGTGTGTTCTTCAAGGACGACTGCGAAGCCGTGGTCACCCAGCTGTCCATGAGCAGCAGCCCTTGGCACGACCCGCGGCGGCGGCGCACCGACCTGGGCACGGTGCCTGTGACGCCCATTGATTTCACGTTGACAAAAATATCGGGCGAATCTTTGTATCGGTCCGACTCGACGGTTTCGTCTATTGATGTGAGGACTGAGCCCCAGTCGGTGGTTGGGACGTTGGATTTCGCTTGGGGTGTGCGGGGGGAGGGAAAGCAGTCGATCAGTGTGCCGTGGTGATTCCACGATCAGTATCAGGATGTGCATTGACGGTACGACTGTGATCTTCCGCCCAGGCCCGCGCACTGCTGTGACCGAGAGGACAGCCTGACACCGCCGGCTGTGCAATTGGTTGTGATGTTGTATCGGTCCGACACGACGGTTTCGTCCGTTGACAGAGGCTGGACTTCGATCGGGGTGTACGGGAGGCGGGTGACTCTGTCGTAAAGCATGGGAGGAGAACTTGAAAAGGCAGTCATATATGCCGTATGTAAATAATCTGTGGTCGTATCGACTTGCAATGAGCTTGTTATCTGTGATTGATTGAACGAGTCGAGATGACATATAACAAGCTCTCGCCATGAGCTTCCAAGTTATCGACGCAGATCTCACTCCATATCAACATCTTTGCCCTCGCCATTCTCGTGCTCCTGAGCCTGCTCCACTCCAACGCTTCCCGCAGGCCGCCACACATTCCCCGACGTCGCCTTCCACAAACGGACACGCCCGTCATTACCCGCAGACGAAAGTACGGTCCTGCATTCAAAAAGCACCCTCAGCTGTATGTACTCTCGACGATCGACGATCAAATGGACACTCACCCTGTAACATTCCACTCCACCCGTCCCACAGCCGACCTAAACTGACCAATCAGCAAAATATCAAGGCGACAACGAACGCCGTCGTGAAACCGCACTTGTGTTCACCAAAGTCAGCAACGACGCTCGCCGTCCACTTGCCGTTCTCCTCCTCTTCCTCGTCGGCGTGCTCGGCGTCTTCTCCGGGTTTGATGCGCCAGATGCGAACGTGCCCGTCTCGCCCGCCCGTGGCGACAAGATGATACGAGCGCCCGCACGACGGCGCCCAGGCGACGGACGTAACGGCGAAGGGGGGCGGGGCGGAGTCTCCTACGTTCGCTGTTGTTGTGGGTTCGCCGCTGTGTTCAGCAGCCGGTGGTTCTGTGGGGGGCGAAGCAGGGTTGAGGGTGAGGACGCAGGTGGGCCGGTGGGAGGGGGCGAGTTGTATGATCTAGGGGGGAGGAGGTGTTAGAAGGTTGCTCGCGAGTGTGTTTTGTGGGTGGGAAAACCCGTACTTTGATGATTCCACTTGTTCCGCATCCTGCAGCAATCGTCTCGCCCCAATACCGGTCTTTGCACCAGGAGATGCACCACCCGCCGTCTGCCTCGCGGTTGCCGGTCTTGAACTGTGCTGCGGGCGGCGCGGGAGACCCAGACATGGGTGCAGTGACAGCGGCGTTTTGCTGGAGAGCTTGGGACACGAGCGAGGCGGAGGCGCCTTCGAAGGTGGACGTCGTTTGGGTGGGAGTGGCGAGCGTGACAGTTTGTACGCGGGAGTGCGGGGATGGGGAATAGGAGGGCGATGGGAGGTTTTGCACGTCAAATTCCTCGGATATCTGCCAGGTGGTGAGAGAGGGTTGTTCGAGGCATTCATATATTCTCAGGTAATTGTCTGATGAGATTGTGGCCTGGAAGGATTTGAATAGGGACCCGCAGTGACGATTGGATTGGGACGCACGAGTTTGAGGCCAAAATGATGAGGCGCGAATTCTACCGCTCTTACCGTGCCCCTTGCATCAGTTAGTACTGCTCTCTCCACCCAACGTGAATTGGAAGGACCAGATGATGACTGCGACGAAGCTCCGGTTCCGTTGGTCGTGGGTTCAGGTTGCCCAAAAGGTGCCACCTGTTCCCAAATCTTCGCAGTGCGATCGTACGAGGACGACGCGATGACGCTGCCAAATTCTGGATGCGCCCAGCTCAAACGTGATACCGGCGCGTCGTGAGCCTTGTGGTTTGTTAATGCTGGTTCCCGTGTACATCGTTACTGTGACCACTTACTTTCCAATCGTCCTCCACTTGCCACTTGCCATTCCTTTCGTCCAAACCCCATACCTTGATTCTATAAATCAAACCTGATCAGCAACTGACGAAACGGCGAAAACCTCATTACCTTTGATCAAGTGCGCAGGTGGCCAAACGAAGCCCGTAGAAATCATAGGATGCGTCCGTAACGAGATCTTTGTGGGCATTTTGTATAAGGCCTGTCTGTATCATTGCAGGTATCGCTGCTTTCAAGGCGAAAGTTGGGAAAGTCTGAACAGAGCTGACTAAGCATAATTCTTCTTGCCTCCTCACCCGAGTCCGAGCTTGATCGATCCGGTTCATAGAGCTATTGCATTAGGTATCCAGCAATAAACCATGGTAATTGATACCAAGACACCCTCATACCCTTCCTTTCGGGTGTCAGCGAGGTCCTCTCAGATCGAGAGCCCGCCCTTCTTACCCCTGCTCGTGACTGCCTTCACAGTGAGTGATTTTTGAAAGGGAGCGAGTAGAATGGCACCAGCCCTACTAACCCATCGCAATCCGCATCCGTCAGTCCATCCTTGAAGTCAGTTTGTTGTGTTTTGCGGGCTATATCCTCGCCAAGCACGGAATGCTTGATCGGAAGCTGCAGAAGGTCCGGGGATTTTCGATCACTTCATCCGATTCGTCGATCAGGAATGCCATACTCTTTCCAGCAACTCAATCATCTAAACATCGTCCTGTTTACTCCGGCCCTACTTGTCTCGAAGATCGCCTTTTCCCTGTCACCCGGTGCGCAGGCTGATCAGATTTTTTCCGCTCGTCCAAATAGAAGTGAATCTTGTTTCCATTCACAGAGAAAATCCAAGAGTTATGGATCCTCCCAATATTCTTCGTCGTCATTACAGGCACATCGATGGCAGTGGCTTTTATCCTTGGTCGGATGTTTGGTTTGCGACCGTCACAAAGGTAGGTGATAACTATAAGTGATGTATCGTGCTCATCGCGTCGGTTCATCAGGCGTTTCGCGATGGCTGCGACCATGTTTATGAGCTCAAATTCTCTTCCTGTCGCATTCATACAAAGTATTCTCATCTCTGGGACAAACCTCCACTGGGGTCCTCACGACAACAAAAACGCTATGTTGGGCCGCGCATTGACTTACCTCATTTTCTATACCGTCCTTAGCATGATCGTAAGTACCGAGTCACACTATAAGACCACGTTATTTTCAATACCATGTTTTCTCTACAGCTGCGATGGAGCTATGGTGTCACATTGTTCCAGGTAGACAAACATGAACTCGACAACATCGAGGACCTTGACGAAACGGGAACGCCGCTGCTTTCGTCTTCGGACCAAGATCGCTCTGAGGAGGGAAGCAATACCGATGCTGAAGCTGAAGCAGGACTATATTATCGACGACGACGAGGCCTTTCCGACCCTCCCATCCGCGTCAATGCAGAGATTGCCCATTCATTCAAAGTGTCTCACACATGGGCGACAATCGGCAACATCATGACACCTCCACTCTGGGCCTCGCTGCTTTCTCTTTTCATCGCATGCGTCCCACCCATCCAACAAGGGATCGAGCGGTACATGCCGCCCCTGACAACAGCGCTTGCGTCGGCAGGGAAATGCTCGATCCCGTTAACCCTCGTCGTCCTTGGGGCGTACTTCCATCCAGGGAATGAGATCGTTTCTGAGGAAGCGACAAGGAAGAAGGAAACGATGCTGCCGGGGGAGACGAAGACGGTCGTGGTTGCGGTGTTGTCAAGGATGATCATCACCCCGATATTGCTGGTGCCGCTTCTCGCCTTGTCGATCAAGTTCAGTTCGCAGAGGGTATTGGAAGAGTGCGTCTGTGTTAATCCCATCTCCCAAACTCACATTCGAGACACATGGTGAATTCACTTAACAGCCCGGTCTTTGTGATCTCCATGATATTGCTTATCGCATCCCCTGTTGCATTGACTCTAGTACAGGCACGTAGGTTTCTGCCCTCAGATCAATGCGCATGCTTATTCTTTTTCCCTGTTATAGATCACTCAAACAGCGTCGGGTAATACATTCGAGCGCCTGATCAGCCGGACGATGTTCTGGTCGTACTGCGTGGCGACCCCTCCCGTTACAGTATTTTACATCGTCCTGGGACTCCTATTCATTCAAGGTAATTCATGATCCGCTTGACGATTCCAGGACTTGGGTCTATTTGACGCTACACATGTACTTACAGAAAGAGTTATGACCATCTTTGATCCCGCTACAACAGTGGCCTCATAAGTAATGAGATGGTGATCATGCGACGTCATACATTCAAGATCTGGACCGGAGAAGATCTGGACCGGAGCAGACGTCGCTCACCCCGGTCGACCATGTAAGTCTTCCCAATCTGAAGACAGAAACCCGCGCTAACAAACAATAAAGGTCAGACCTTCGGGAACCGAACCTATGCTCCCCAGCTGTGTAAGTTGTGGATTCGCCGTCCAGCTCGATATCATCTGGTGACCAGTGACTGACGACCCCGGGGATGAAACATGTGTATCTAAGATACCTTACCTTTCACCAGGCAGGTACCAAATAGTATAAGAGAGGTCCTCCTTCAAGTGCCTTCGCTAATCCGAAGTCTGACTAAAATGCCTGGGTGCTCAGTGACATCAGGCCCTCAAACAAAAGCCACTGCCGCGTTCCCGCATGACTCCTTTTGCGATCATGGCGGCGATAGTCAGATTGCTTCTATCCTTTTTGGATCTCTTGCGGTTGAAGGTGAACACCGGCTTTTCTCCTCTCCAAGTACAATGGTACCCCTGCCCCAGCTCGAACACCACCATTGGTTACCTCAAAACCGCACACTCCACCATCCCCTCCTTCTATCATCGTCCCTGCTGCACGCTTGATATATTCATAAACGGTACTGGCAAGTACTTCGATCGAATCAGGATGCTTTAGCAAAACCTCCAGAGACCTTTGCGTGCACGGGGCGAGCAAAAAATACTTTATTTTCTCATGTTCGTCCTATTATGTACAACTACAATGCCCCCAAGGGAGAACAAATACTGTACAAGGATATGTGAGGAGCTCGATCGAGTGGTATCACCAGCGGGATAGGTACAAAAATGGAAGATGTCCATATTTTAAGTTGAAACGAACCAAAGCGCTTCCAGCCTCGGGGGTAACCTAACGACGGGAGAGGAGAGGGTTTTTCAGAACGAGGATCCAGCGGGCTACCACAACGCGTCCTTGGGATCCACGATTTTGCGAACAGGAAAATGATTCACCACCAGTCACCGTGCTCCCTCATGGCGTTCGCGACCTTGATAAAGCCCGCGACGTTGGCGCCAGCTAACAAACTGGGGAGGACGTCGCCGGTGAGCTGCTCGCCAGACCACTTGGTGCCAGCATTGAGACATTGATTGTACGCCTCGGTCATGATTCCCTTCAACTTCTGGTCGACCTCCTGGGTCGTCCATGCGAGACGCTGGCTGTTCTGTGCCATTTCGAGGCCAGAGACTGCGACGCCCCCGCAATTGGAGGCCTCTGTGGAAGAGGGGAAAGGGTGTCAGTCAGAGTTCAGCTTGTTGACAAGATGTCTTTCGAGGAGGAGCCACTCACTTCCTGGGGCGTACCAGACGCCCTTTCCTGCTTTACGCGCATTTTCAAAGACGGTGATGGCTTCTTCGGTGCAGCCCATGTTGGATCCCTCGGCGACGATGCGGACGCCGGCCTTGAGGAGAGCCTCGGCCTCCTCTCCAGACACCTCGTTCTGGGTGGCACCGGGGAGAGCGTGGTGGATGACGGGGAGAAGCGTCCAGGGGCGCTTGCCTGATTTGTTCAGGGTCAGCGTGAGATGTCAGGTAGATGTTCATGTACTAGTTACCGGGGTAGTAAGTGAACCGTGACGGGGACTGTGTCTTGACCCACTCCTCGAGCGACCCACCCTTGAGCTTGAGTTGACCGATGCTGAGGACGTCTTCCCTTGTGAAGGTTTCGGTGGCGATGAGTGAACCCTTGGAGTCAGAGAGCGACTTGACGGTGGCACCGATTTCGATGACTTTGAGGGCCGTAAACTGCGACACGTTTCCAGATCCAGAGATGGCGACGATAGTCGAGGGTTTGTCAAGCGAGTATTCGGGGCAGGACTTGGCGATCATCTGACATGGTAATGTGATGATGAGTTGGTTTGATCGTGATTCGAAAATACGATCAGACGCGTACGTGAAGGACAAAGTATATGAGACCGTAACCGGTTGCCTCGGGACGAATAAAGCTTCCTCCCCAGTGGAGACCTTTCCCTGTGAGCATGCCGACGAACTCATTTTTGAGCTTCTTGTAAGCTCCGAAGAAGAAGCCGATTTCCCTTGCGCCGGTACCAATGTCTCCAGCTGTTACAGAGCGATGAGCGTGCCATCCCATTCAAAATAGTATGACAAAGGTGAATACCGGGAACATCAGTGTCTGCGCCGATGTGTCTAGACAGCTCGCTCATGAAAGCATAGCAAAACCGGCGAATTTCACCGTCGGACTTCCCCTTGGGGTCAAAGTCGGATCCACCCTTTCCTCCACCCATGCTGAGACCTGTAAGAGCATTCTTGAAAACCTGCTCAAAGCCCAGGAACTTGAGGATGGAAAGGTTGACGGAGGGATGGAGTCGCAATCCGCCCTTGTAAGGACCAAGGGCCGAGTTGTACTGGTAACGTAAGCGATGTGATCAACCTTCATTCACTTGACCACGAACCTGCACACGGTAACCTCTGTTGACCTGGGGAACGCCCTTGTCGTCCTCCCAAACAACACGGAATTGGAGAATACGCTCAGGAATCTGGACGATATCGAGCGCCTTCTTGTAAGCGGGATTTTCAGCCAGGAAAGGTTGCAGAGATAACGTGAGTTCGTTCAAAGCCTATTTATGAAAGAGCAACCATTTTGACAAAGGTTTTCCAAAGAAACTGGATGGACTAAGCACCTGCTCAAACTCGGGTTCCAGGGGTTGCACCATGGGTGATAGATTTCGTAGGAGGCAGCGTATGCAAAAAGGTGGAGTTCGAGGTCCAGCTTGAGAATGCGGACTTTTTTTTGCAGCCCACCTCCGCCTTTTCAAGGTTTTCCTTATCTACATCACTTTCCTTATCACTGACGTTAGCCAGACCCACTTCCGGAGCCACATCTGAAATCTCACATCCCGATCGGCCGAGGTTAGTGACTGAGATCACATGGCTTGGGACCGCTGAAGGATCTATATGTCCATCGTCCGGTACCCGGCGTTGATTTCGATGCTTACTGAGCACAGGGCACGCAAAGAAGCAGGGGGTAAACGAACACAGAACATGCTGAAGTCTTCACGAAAGTGGTAATCATTGGCTAAACCGCCCACTCGCTTGGCTGTTCGTCCCTACAGTACACCAGGGACCGAATAGATACGGTACGGAGTTCTCGGATGCAGCTGCGGCTCCAGCTGAGCCGTCTCTTGATTCTTGATCGTCCGAGTTTTACATTGCTCCCTGGTGAGTGAGTCTACACTTCATTTCTATTGACCAAGATCAAGTAGAACAGCCTTGCGAGAGCCTGAATAATCCAGGCACAGGAAGATGGTCTCAAGTTGGTAAGTAGCACAGCATCCTTGACATCGCCCCGCCTTTCCGACTGTATATATGTGATCCCCACAGGCCCGAGAGAGATGTCAAATCTGTCAAACGAGACGATCCCCCTTGTTCCTGGCGATGAGACGCAGGGTATGTATGAATACTGAGTACTGGAGCTTGAAGGCCAATACATGCGTCAACGTTCATTCTCATCCCCTCAGGTAAGTAGTCTGGCTATATACAATCATCTCAAATCCTTCATTGACCAGCATCGTAAATAGCGATAATCGGTAGAGAGTTGAGCCGAGTATCTCACAACCACGAAGGCATGAAAAGTTTTCTAGTCATGAAAACTTCCTTCCCCTTTCACTTGTTCCAACAACGTCCATACGCAAAATTCCGCTCAGCGCCCGGCGCTCCTCCCGGGGCTCCAAGGACCTAGCGCGTGATGCACGGGAATTGACCAATCCCAACATCTCGGCCGAAATGTCAGGAACGGTCCCCACTTGCGATTCCGAGCGTTGGTAGTATGGGACGACTGACCACGTGTTTCGCGAGCTCGCCGGCGGACTGACCCACAGGAATAGACGCGAGAGGAAATCACCGAACTCGGCAGTCACAACGTGGGTTGGGATACAAGGGGGGGCGGGGGGGTTGCAAATTCTATTCAAACGCCGGCCCGAATTTTGTGTTCGGCGCGGGTCAATACATTTTTGCTGAACCGCCACTGTGTCCAGAAGTAATACGCAAAGATAGCCAGAGATATATGTCTGTGGGGATGGATTATACGAGAATGGGTGGAATACCGTGGATCTCGGACTTAATCAATGCCTGTGACCCAAGACCAACCTATTCAAGACGAATACATCTTCGACGGGAACGCTAGGGAGGATTTTTTTTTTCGAATACATCGGTGCGTCCCTTTTGCAATCGCATAATGGAAAGTATCATGATGGCCACCCGCTCGGATGACGAAAAAGCAGTGTGACCTGTTGGGAAAAATTCGGAAGTGCGGCACCTTGAAAAATTGAAATGAACAGAGGCATTTATGAAACATCTGCAATCTGACTATCGCTTAATATAACAGAGATTGATAAAATGCTCGATACTAGATTCGGATTGTGTGAAGCGATACGAGAGGGACGGGTATATATATATATGTATTGTCGAAGCCCGCAACATCCAGACCCTTATCAGCAACTAAGAACCTCCCTTCCTCAACCTTGCACACTCAAGGTGCTGACCGCCTGAACCAGCGCATGTCGGTGAGCCGATCTTGAGTGTCCCTTGGTACGTCTGGTTCGAGATAGAGAATAAGCAAAGTGACCCAACAAGCGATATAAATGAAGCACTTACACTGTAATCGCAGACTTTGGAAACATTGTTGTTTTTGTAATATCTGGGGGATAAAAAAAGCACGATGAGTATCAGAATGGAGAAACCCCGCGACCGAGGGGGTGAGATTGAAGAGACTCACTTGCACGCGAAGTATTCCGGCCCGTTGACGTACATCTCTACATAATCCGCGCCGCTGTCTGATGGACACGTCAAGCATTCGTCACTAGCACATGTGTTCTTGCAGTGATCCTTTCCATTCGGGCACGTCGCCCTACATCGAACGTATTTCGACTGCTCGCATTCATCCTTCCGAGGTCCTGCAGGGCATTGAGGGGCTGATCCGGGAGGGGGGAGTTTGGCCGAGGGATTGGATTTGAGGCAGGTGTCACGTTGGGGCGCGATTTCTTCTGGGCCGCATATTCCGGTTATCGAGTCGATCAGCTTTCCATCTGCAGTCTGCAAGTTCAAGTTTGCGAGGTTGGTTAGGATGCCTCGGATGCGCCGTATACTGTAAGATGAGTTGTGGACGTACATTGAAGGTGCAAGTATAAACGCCTTGGTTCGACAGTTCGGGTTGCGGGTTATAACTGTGATGAGATGGTAATCAAAGGATTAGTGGTCGTAATATTTCGGAGGGTCATTGAACCAAAAGCTCACGTGCAAGTCAAGACATCTTTGGTGATGTCGACATCCACGAATGCGACGCCGTCCTTCTTAGGACAGTAGAGACAGTTGTCGGTGGTGAGCTTGCACCCACCAGGACAGCACTTCTCGTATGGACCGCTGTATGGCGCGGGCTTCGTGACTGGATCACAGTTTGCCGTCTTGATGGCGGCGCTGGGGCATGATTCACCGGTTGGGAGCTTATCTATCAGCTTGCCTTCGTCCTGGACGGAAGATCAGAACGGATGTATAAGTGGATTGGTCTCGCAGCGTGACTGACATTATAGTAACAGACTACGACGATATCGTTTGCGCGTTTCCCGTCGCTGTAGAAGTCTGGCTTTGAGTACCTGGAGAACTAATCAGCACACAATCTCATCGAATGGGAAAGGCCATTCTGTAGAGAAGAAAAAAGAAATCTCACTTGCAATAGAAATTGGTCCAGCTGTCGGCCTCGTTAAGGAGAGAAGGATAGCCAAACCCCCCGTCGGGATTCTTATCGCATGTCCAGCACTTGCTCGGATTTCTGACGGGGTAGTTCTCCGGTGGGCAAGACGCCAGAGTAGACATAGGGAGGATGATGATAGAGGAGGACAGAATAGCAGTGACAGCAAAATTCGATAGCATGCTGGGAAGGATGAATGAGCCAGATGTGGGTGGGATGTATTGCTGGCAGTTTTGCGCCGTTCTCGGGTGCTTTTATATCAAGTTGTTTCGATGGATGTCAAAGACTTCTCTCGGCGGCCAGAACTGGATCACATACTGGCTACTAATCTGACCGTTTTCAGTTAGTGGGTGCGCCTGCAAACACATCCTCTTCCAGTCAAGTTTGCTTATTTGCAACGGCCGCCCACCCTTTCAAAAAGGGTCAAAACACGCGAAACAAAGAGAAATACATTCATGTGGACATATGGAACCGAGCAAGAGGCGAGGATCCATAAATGCAGAACGAGTGAGTCCAAGAGGCTTCCCTGGGACCGGAGGACAACCACACGCCTGTCCGGATCGTCCTCATCGTAGGTCCTAGGCGATGCGCGCTGTGAGGGCAGCGAGGCTGCGCTGGAGATATAGTATAATCACCTCGCGGCCGCTGCACCCAAGTGATCCATGAAGCAATAGTAAGACGCGCCACTGGAATTCAATCTGTCAGTCCGAAAATGGGTCATGACGGGAATGAGTTAGAAATTCGGCTCCTCAGAAGTCCTGCTAACTTGCCGAGGATTCAAAAATAAGTGCGACCCACAGTGACAAGACCCTGACCCAAGAAATATGATTTCAAACCCTTCATTCTCAACGTCGAAACCTGTTGGCCAGGATGCCTAGAAACGACGATCCCTACTCCAAAAAACCCACGCGCTCCACAACTTCAACGAGATCATCCGACTCTGGAAACAAAACACCATCGTCAACGGGCCCTCTCGATGTCCGAGTCTTCGCCACAGCCGCTACGAGAACTCCTGCAAGACCTCAACCGCAAAGAGCAGCTCCGCTCAGCCGACCTCACCCGCCGGTTGCGCAACAAGACGAAGGAGGCTGAACGGGCAAAGGGGCAAGGCAACAAAGGGCTATACGTGCCAACAGTGTGTTTCTTTTGCCTCTGCACCTTTCGTGAAGGACGCACTGCATGGCAAGAGCGGCATAGTAATTACATAAACATGAAAATAAACTCCTGCAAACCTCCTCACATGACACACCACCGTAGCAACTAACCTGAGGCCGCCGAGGGACGCAACCAAAGATCAAGTTGTTGCATAGATAAAGGTCGCTCCCAACTACCTGTTCCTGAACCTTAACAATGTCCTCATCCTCTCACCCCACCCGCGTAGCAATCATCACAGGTGGCGCCCAAGGCATCGGCCGTGCCATTGCCCTCCGTCTCGCCGCCGACGGACTCGATATCGCCATCGGCGACCTCCCCTCCAAATCGGCGCGGCTCCAGGAGGTAGCGACGGAGATTGAGAAGCTCGGAAGGAAAGCGGTTGCGCTGGAGTGTGATGTCTCGAAGGAGGAGGAGGTGAAGGCGCTGGTGGAGAAGACCGTCGAGGTCCTGGGGAGGTTGGATGTCGTGAGTTGCACCTTGTCGATCGGGCAGGGATTATTTATTTTGTGAACTGATATGGAGTTTTAGATGGTCGCGAATGCGGGGATTATCGGGGGCGTCAGCTCTATCCTGGAAGGTTGGATCGAGAAGTTTGTTCACGGCTATGGTTGACCTCGGTTTTGTTGCAGCCGATATCACGAACTGGCAATCTGTCTGGAGCGTCAACAACATCGGAACTTTGCTCTGTTACAAATACGGTGCTCAACAGATGATAAAGCAAGGCTCCGGAGGACGGATCATCGGTAAGATCCACTTCTCGCATTCCCATCCCCCCCATTCTGACGCTTCTCAGGTGCTTCCTCAATCTGCGGAAAACAAGGTCTGTCACGTTTTCATCGCAAACACACCCATCACCACCTCAGAACGATACCCCAGGATTCGCGAAGCTCGGCGCCTACTGCGCCTCCAAAGCCGTCGTTCGCTCCCTGACACAAACCGCATGTGAGCAGTCACACACACCCCTCCCTTCCGAAAAGAGCAACCAAAGCTCAACTCAACCTTGAACCCATCCAGCCTTGGAATTCGCAGAACACGACATAACGGTGAACGCCTACGCCCCCGGGCTCATCGAGACAGAAATGAGCACGTCCCGCCCCCTCCCCTCAATCCCTGATACCCTTTTCCGCTGACTCGAATGAACTTTGAGCAGCCGTCCGCGACATCGATGCCCAACTCGGTGGCCCCGCCTCCGCCGCGCGCCGCCTCATGGGCGTCCCCCACGCAAAACTGGGAAAGCCCGAGGTCGTGGCAGGCATCGTGTCGTATTTGACGTCACCGGAGGCGCATTTTATCACCGGTACGTTCGTTTTCTCCCTCCCTCCCCGTTGGGTGACCTTTCTCTTCGTTCTTTCAATGATCATGATTTTTTTTTTTTTGATCGATGATTGTTCATAGGCCAGACGATCTCGGTGGACGGAGGGATTCGCTTTGATTGATACGCCAAGGGGTATGGGGGTAGTAACAGACGGGTTGGGGTTAAAGTTGGTTTAGATTATTCAGATGGAAACCTGTTTGAGGCTAACGCGAAATGACCTACCCTAAAGCCTCGCTGGTGCACGTGGTCTGCCGCATTCGGCACATCAATATCTAAAAAAAATTCAGAAATTCCCTTCTAAAAATCCAAGTGGCAAGTGAAATTTCGACCTTTCCATTGAAGTCAACCGTCAAACCGAATGTGGAGTTTTAGGCTGCATTGTGACTGCGCACTGGACTGAGGATGGTGGGTCGTTCGTCCTGCGCTCGCAGAGTGCTCTCGTTTTTTTTTTTGAGGACACTAACGGCGCCTTACTGTGGGCAATACAGAAATTTAAAGTAGAAGATTCCATCCAGCATCACCACCATGATGCAGTGGTAAACGGAATCAAGTCAAGCTTCCTGTCACTGATGTGAGTAAGTATCCAAATAGTCTTTTAGATGGAGCATCTCACTCAGGGTGGGATACAGCAGTTATAAAGCACACACCCGCTCTTTAGCACTTCAGCACTCTTCGTCGTCCTACCGTCGTCTTCACCACTCATTCGGATGACAAGACTTCTTGGTGTCAAATCTACTACTCCCCTCCTCACCACGCTCATGGGTATATAGCACCCGAGCTAGGCGATGCTCAACCATATCACCAATGGCCTTACTGAGCCATCCATCCTCCCCGCTCGTTTTCCAGACATCCATATCGGCGACCCCCCCGTCATCAACTTGAGGTCACCAACTACGCCCTCGGCCCTCCGCTCAATGCCAGTGGTAGTGGCTACAATCAAGTTTTGTATCAAGGAGACTCGGCTCGTTGCGGAGTCCTACAACCTCGCGATCGACAACAGGTCGGTGGCCAAAGTTACCTTCAAGGCCGGAGATCTGCATGTGGTGCATGGACCGTAATCTCCAGGCGAGCGCGAACTACACCGTGACTGACGTATCCGCTAAGGTGTCGTAGGAGTAGCATGGAGGTATGTATGTACTGTGCTGTTGTTTCTTTTCGCGATTTGACCGATAATTTCCGGTCCTGTCAGTCCACGGGCTCCGACTATCTCTGCTCATTCCCACTGTACTTTAGTAAACGTTTCAACGTCGACCAAAAAATAATGAAAAAGGGATTTCGCATGTCCATGAAAAACATTGTCTTTCCACCAAGTGCCTTCAACAGAGTGTGCGCGTGAGGTCTTAAGGCCTTGCGGCCTAGGGCAGCCTAGGCCTGAGCGCTTGAGCTTCTCTGAATGTATTGATGATTAGTATTTTCAGGGTCGTTGGACGTGTTGAATGATCATCAAATGTCCCTCAATTGGCATTTTTGAATCAAGTACACCGTGGAAGGCCTTTCCCGTCACTGCAGCAACTCGCCAGCACACGGACATCCTTAAGAAACACTGGTTTACTCTGATCGTTTTTTTTCTCTCTCTCATTCCAACCGCTCGATAGATCTTGACCGCGACGACGGGGGCACAACTAGGATCACGGTGCGTTCTTCGGCACTCAGGCCTGTCAGATCTGGGCTTGTTGTTTTTTTTTTTTCCACAACCGCGGTCCGTGATCCACGAAAGTGATCATGATCAAACCTTGCAGGGTCCTAGGATAACAATAGTCAACGAATCTTTAACTTGAAGCTTTCATGTAAGTCTTCCAAAATAACCTTTCGCAACAATCGCATGTTTTCTCTTCATAGAGAGGTACCAGAGCACCATCCACGATGACCTCCGAAACGTACTCCCTCCTTGTCGTGCAGTGGAGAATCACGGGTCACCCCCGTCGAAGCGAGCACTGGTCCCTCGTTGTCCTCAAATCCAAGGACTCGGCCTACGTGTACCAGCTCGCGGGCAACTACGACACCTTCGCCTACGACTTTGCGTTTGTCCAGCCCTTCTCACCACAATCGGATGACTCCATGCGTGGCGGGTGTGAGATCGGGAAGATCCCGACGTCTGCGGTGGAGTGGTTGCACGAGAAGCTCAAGGAGGTGAAGGTGGTCAGGCATAACCCCGATTTCGACTGCCAGACTTGGGTTATGGAGGCGATACGGCTGTTGAAGGATGAGGACGAAGGGATCCTGCACCCTGGTGTCAGTGAGAGGAAGATCAGAGAGGAATTGGAAGAGGAGAACGAGAGGTGGGAGGTCGCGGAGGATACATTACTCGAAAGACTTTTTCCTTGATCTGAAAGCTCGTCGCAGATGATTTCGAATACTTAAGAGGGCTGTTTGGGTAATTTCGCCAGAGAACTTGAACCATTTTACACCGGATACTACCATGACTCAACAGGGCCTAACTATGGCAACCAACAAATCCACTTGGTCACACAGGCCATATTCGCATACCAAGATGAATAAATTATTCTACAGAACGATTTCTTATACCCTTACCACGGCCCAGCGAGGCCTATCCAATCCCTCAAAACCGTCGTCCTGTCTGTCCCAATCTGACGTGTAACCTCATCCTGCCGGGTGATAGGCAGACCTTCAAAATGAGCCAGCAGATTACCATCTAAAATGCCTTTTGAGAATGGCTTGGAAACGTAATCATTCCGAACCATGCTATGCGACCATGAATAAATGTACATCATTTCACCACGAGCACGCACCGGAACGCCTTTGGATTCAACCCAGCCACGTGCTGGACATTACGCGTCAGTTGGCCTTGAAGCAGCTGCATTCGCTTGAACGCATGTTCGTCGACAGGCGTCAACGAAGACAAGGAACCATCAGTCGAACCTGTCGTCGGGGACTCAGCAAAACAGAAACCTAGAAAACGATATAAGCGACCAACCTAGAATGAGTTTTGCTTGTGGAATCGTGGGATCATCGTTCGTCCGCCGAGCGATCGTCGTTGATGCCCGATATTCGCATTGACCATGAAACTCGGTACGCAAAAGGAGATAACGCCCGTCCCTGGACTCGGGATCTGAAAAAAAAAACATAGAGCGAGAGATGAAGGGAAGAGATGACCGGGTATATCTGGAAGCAACACCTTACCAGTGGGGTTGTATTCGTAAACTCGAATGATCCCTTCTTCGTCTCCGGTGACGATCGAGAGCTGACCATCAGCGAAGAAAAAGTCGGCCTTGGTGACACAGACGCATTGAACATCCTTGGACAGGACGGTAAGCTTGTATGGATCCTCCTATGGGCCAAGTGAGTAACAGACCAGCAATAAATGGAAAATGGATTCTCCACCTGGAACGCGACGAACCAGACACTCTTCACGGCATCACCCACAAGCAACAGGTTCTTCAGCGTCTGCAGAGAAGTCACGTATACGCCAACATCCAGGAATGCAACTCCGACGAGCCGCTCGTCCGAATCAAAGGCACGGACAAAGACCTAGGCAACGTGTCTCTGATGAGTATGTTTTCCATTAATTGATGAAGAAGCTTTAGCTGACCTTTTGCCCCATTGAAGAAACGAGATAGCCGCTGAAGCCGCAAACCGCAGCGACCGCCCCCTTGGCTTCATCCCGGCAGCGAAGCCGGAGCTTGTACCACCGCTTCGAGGAGAAAGCCGGGTCAGGAACGACTTCCACGATCTCAAAGATATATGCCTATTTAAGAGAAAGAGATGAAATAAAAACGCAGGTTGTAATTTAATTTCTGATCACTTACTGCGCCTTTGGCTGCTAGATCTTCACCTCGGTTGATGGTAGTCCCGACGGCAATGAAGTCTTTGCTCCCTGTCTCTGTACCTGACGTTTCAAGCGAGACAATTGCCACATCATTGACAAACTCGTTGGTGGCAAACTCAAAGCTAATCGACAAGAAAAAAGATTAGAAGCGGTTTCATAACGACGCAGTACTCACCCGTCCATCGTCACCCATAATTCTGGATCAATGAGCTCCAATGTGGAGCAGTCACATACGGGGTCCGTCACGTTCGGTGCTGATGTCAAATGAAGACTCAGTCATGAACTGAACAAAAAATGATCAGATCTACCATCAGGTTCCCAGATCCTCATGCCATCTTCGTCGAAAGAAGCAAACTTGGCTTGCAAAGACGAGGCAGCAACAACCAATGTCGTTGCTGCATCGAACACGAGGTTGGAGTAGGAACGCCCACGGGGTACAGATCGCAAAGGTAAAGGTCCATCGAGGTGGAAGTCAGGGACCCACTCCAACAAGCTCGGGCCCTTCATATAACAACAACAACACCCCATCAGATTTCATTTTGAAACACGGATTTGAGTGAGTCAAACCAAGGGAAAATAAAATGCCCTCACCTCTTCAGAGTAAAGCAGAAAGTCACCCTTCTCATCCCACACCGAACACGGCGTGAACGCATGCACCACATTATGTCCAGACGGATACACCTGCACCCCGCTCTTATCCGTCGCCAATATCCAGCTCGGCCGATCCCCAGTGAAAAAGACCCCAGAAAACGTCGTGCCGGCCACAGGCGACGTGACAAACGGGATGAACATGCGCAGCACACGTTTCTGCTCTGCAATGATGCTCTTCTCGCCGTTGTCCTCGGGCCGCTGCTGGATCTCAAACGCCTTGGAGGCGACCTTGACGAACTTGATGTCGAGGCTCGCGGCACGTGGGGGTGTTGGAGGATCTGGGGGTAGACCGCCGGAGAGTGCTTCGTAGATCGTTAGGTACCCTGATCGCAGGAAGACCTGATGATCGCCCGCAGGCCCACACAGTCAGACAGGAGCGAAATACCAAATCATAAAACGGAAGATCCGACGTACGAGAAGGTGAGGCTGGGGAGATGATTCGCCAACAGGGGTAAGCAGCACATGTTCAACATCCAGTTCTTGCGGTTTCCGAGGGGGATCTTGAGGAAGTGACAAAGCTGCCGGTTCATGTGTGTCTGTGAGAACATTTTGCAGAGTAGCCAGCAGCGATGTGGAGAACACTAGGATAAGCTTTGGAAGGTTCCAAATCTAACGTCCAATAAAGTCAACTTTGATATCACGTGACTGAAACAGCACACACCTCCATAATGCCTTGGGGACGGGCGAGAACCAAATATTGTCCAGCATTCCCGGAGCTGACGGCTTGCAGCGTGGACGTGGCACCATTCAGCGGAGCGGCGGAGTTGAGGCAAGTTTGGAAAAGCCCAGCATTGTCGACAAAGAAACAGCCGGCAAGGTATCGTGATGTCTATATGCGTCCTCAGGTCAAAGATTTGGAAGACAAGATGATAGCAACGCACCTTATCACCCATAGGAGACATATCCTTACGTCTAATCTTTCCTCGTTCCGTCTCTCCAATGAACAACCCAATGGAATCGTCTTCCCGGAAGATGAGCACGAACGGATCGGAGATGCTGCAGGCTCTAATTTTCGGTCGTGGCATGTTGCCATCCATGTCTTTGATAATCTGCCTTTCCGTCCCGTCTTCAAAGACGAGACGAGTATATCAGAACCCCAGCGGGAAGTCCGGATGCAGTGGGACGCACCAGGTTCGAGCACACGCAGAGCATTCGTCATAACATGGAGAATAGCGGTCCTCTGGAAGAACGGGGCTGCACCGATGGTCGTGCCCGGAATACGAGTCGTAATCGCAATGTCCGTCTTCGTGGTCCTCGTGGCAATCTACGTTGCCCCCCAGCATCAGTCGGAAATTGTCAAATTGGGCCTGAAATACAGACCCTGGAGAGGCCCGGTGAGGGATTGGCATCCGTGCTCAGGATGAGGGTGTCGTTCTCCACCTGCACCGGACGCTCGAACGAGACTCCGCTGGTTTTGGCCGGCTGTCGGATGGGCAGGGACCACATCCCGCGTCCGCCGCCGATGGCGTGGAGCTTGCGCTTCGTTCGTATGGGAAGATCACGCTGCATGTGAGTAAAAAGCTGATGAGCTCAGGGTTTCTGGGAATGAAATGAATAGAGGCGGACTTGGAAGAGAGTGAAGCCTCCGAGGGGTCCGCTTCCGGTTGCGGCAACGAGCTCCGGGGCAGGGCGATCCTGTGAAGAGGGTCAGCGGGGTGGTGATGGAGAAGGAAAGAGGGACGTACGCCATTGCGGGCGAGGGAGAATGTCATGTCGGTGATAGGTCCATAAGCCGGGATGGAATCACACAGGGAGAGATGGATAACTATGCGTGTCTTCTTTGCCGCCTTTCCATTGCCAGGTCCACTGGAAGACGGCACAGATGTCTTGACGGAAGGACCGTAGATATCTAGATGCGCGTTAATCAGGAGAACCATCAGGAAAAAGAGCCTATGCTCGCCTTCATCATCGCTGAACTCCATGTCATTGCCCGTCTGCACAACAGTAGCGGTCGCGACGTCCATCTCGTCGTCCATCTCTTCCTCGCGATGGGCAGCCTTCAGGAGCACAGACGGGCCCACCGTGCTCCCAACGAAGAGGTGAGACTCAGTGATTCGTCGTACCACGGTCGGCACCGCCGTCTGTGCGAGCGCCGTGCCCATATTCAGCTTCGAGACGGTCTTCCCGTCAATGACCACGTCTACCGGGTACACCGTCCCATCTTTGAGGATAAGGAAGATCGTCTTGTCATCCACGAAGGACGAGCACGACCCTTCCAGCTCCACGATGCGAGATTGATGCTCCGGAGGGATGGCAGGGGTGGGCATGTCGCTGATGCGGGCTGGCCATCCGTTTAGTGGGAGAACGACACGGCGAGAGGCTTGGTCGACGTAGATGACGGAGTTGCAGGTGATGACGACGACGCCGCCTAGTGACGTTGAGCAGGCGAGGAGGGAAAGGCAGTCATAGGGGAGTCCTTCCACGGAGGTGATGATGGAGTAGTTTTGGGTCACGATGTCGAGGGTGAAGATGATCAGTTTTGCGGTGTCTTTATACTCCTTTAGACGCCTGGGATGGGTGCACATGAGTCGATAGTGGGCGTAAAGCGATGGTAAAATTTTACCCTGTCCATGTAAGTTGTGTGTGGAACAGAACGGCGATGGTTGGTTTGTTGAAGCCGGGTAGGAAGGCGAAGTCGATGATGTTCCGGATACTTTGGTCGACAACTGCTGGGAGGTCAAGAATAAAGCTCGGCGCGTATGGGATATCCCTACTCTAGCATCAGTCATGGCCTGAAGAATTGAGTAAAACAGCCATACCTTGTTTGGTCTTGATCCATCACATCGAGATCGGCTTGCGTCTGGTAGAATGGAAGGATAGCAAAGGCGTCTTTCGGTAAAGACAAGGCTGCACAGCGAGACTGCGGGTCGACACGGAGCACGGCTCGGAATAACGGGGAGTCGAGGGACATCTATAACACAATCAGCGAGGAGATCTGGAAATTATGGAGGTGATGACGTGCCAGTTGCGGCGCTCTCTCATAGGTATGAATCGAAACTGTGACCAGGTCATGGACTGTCGTTGACCACTCCAATAGCGCAATCTGCGTGATCAACGGTCAGACATGGAGGAAGAAAATGTTTGCGTTCTTTGCACACCTTGGCATCCTTAAAAGACACGAGCAGCCGGTCGAGTTTATCTTCAAGAGTCGAGATGATCTTCACGCCCTCCATCCCCGTCACAATCCCATGCAGACGATGTTCTCGTACCAGATAGAACTTGGTTACCGTTGGAGGGTTGACATGAGAGCTTTGACCCACAGACTATGAAATTGGAAGTTCAGTCAGCTTAGTTCGCCGAATTCGCTTGCGATGAGGAAAGAAAAAAGCGTGTTGCGCATGAGTACATGAACCGACCTAATCACCTTGGCTATGTTGACGAAACCCTCCCCCTGTTCATCCATCGCCACTTCCCCTTCCACGGCCTCCGTTCCCCTCCGAACATTCGACCGTCTATCTCGCTCTTCGTCGACCTGAGACGAAACGGGGGCTGGTTCCTCCCGAACCTCAAAGATCCGAAGAAGACTCGAACGTGCGACGACAACGTTGCACAAGGTTCGTGCGGCGAACTCTTGACGAGCGGTGGCGTTTGGTGGTGCACGCAGCTCTCCAAGCCTTGACGGCATCAGCCTCAAACTTGTTGCAAATTCCACACCGCTTGGCGGAAGAATTTCGTGGCGGAGAGAGTGCATATTGAAGAATCCGTCGAAAGGGGGGTTTTGGAAGGGCTTTACGCCGGTTTTCTTTCTGGTCCTGACACGAAACTATGACTTGCTGGAACAGGGAAAAAAGTCAGAAAGTAGTAAAGAGTGCAATGATGAGAATGAAACCTTTTCCAATGCACCGTGTTGCGCTCGTCGTCTCTGATTGTCTTTGCGGATATCGTCCTCGATGGCGACAGCCTGGTGGTCGTATCAGCGTTGGCAATGGTGGTGAGGAGGCAGAGGTTTTGCTTACGTATGACGCGTTGTGATTCCACACGTGACAGTTTTACCTCCACGCGTTTCTTCAACGTCCATGATGTTGACCGCAACTCTTCCGACTGCACCTCTCCATGCTTAATATCGTCTGAAAGCCACCGCTGTAAATCATATTTTGAACACAGATGCAACTAGCAACAGTTGAGTCACCTCATCCCAACTATCAGCAGATTAACGAGGCAGATGCTCTCAAAGATGGCCTCTTGTTTTCTCGCAATCACTCTAGGGCGGTCACTCTCCTGTCTGGAACACCTCGGTAAATGAGCGGAACCCTGCTTGTTTTCGAAACAACTGCGGAAAAGGGGTGGGGTACTCTTTGACTCCCTCGAGGGTCCACATCTCTCCACCACCATTCGATCATTGATTCTTGAATGGTTCCTAGTGGAAACTTCATTATTTCTGTTTTCCATTATATTACATGCACTAGAACTGTACCTTTCGAAAACAAAAGGTTCTCGAGGTATGCCACAGGACCCTCCAAGCTTCATGTCGGGTGATCGTTTGGGGTCCTGACAAATGCCGCGTGCATCACCACAAGTTCTGCTCGTGGTTAGAGCATGACCTCAGCGTACCGAGTGTGCATATATAAATTCTTGCAACGGCCTTCGAATCTCCTCCACCTCCTTGGTCCAATGTCGCCTGCAGCAGATATTTCGAATACGCGCAGACATTATACAGCGGTGCG
Organism: Entoloma clypeatum; assembly: GCA_963565915.1. NCBI lineage: Eukaryota > Fungi > Basidiomycota > Agaricomycetes > Agaricales > Entolomataceae > Entoloma > Entoloma clypeatum. Next base: position 341,823 of record OY751491.1, on the reverse strand, counting down.
TTCTGACCCGGACCGTTGTCATTTTCTCTATTGACTGCATCACAGGCTCAAAGCACCGTTCCAAAGGGGTTCTACGTTCGGGTTTATCGAGGTCCCACACCTTCGTTCCCCCCTTCAGCCACCGCCAAGTTCGATGTCGGATACCATACCATAACTCGGCCAGAGTCGCGTCAAAACCAGAATTGGTATGAGTCGAATTCACAGCACGTTCCTAAGTCATTCTCTATTCTCAAAGCACCTACGAACACTCCCCGGTCTCAGCTTGCCGATACCACAGCTGCGAATCGAGGATACGAACCTAATCCACGATCAACGACACCAAGTTATTCTATCTATCAAAGCTCTAGCGATACATATATTTATGAGGCTTCCATCTCTTCAAAATCCGATTTTTTTGATCATTCCGAGTATGAACCGTCCACCACCACCCTCTCCCCTTCGTCCTTTTTCTCTCCCACAATATCCACAGACAGCCTAACGACTTTCAAGAGCCCCGCCACAACGGACAGCACCCTCCCTGACCCCAGCCCCCAACCAATGACGCCAACCACGTCGCGAAGCTCATTTGGACCGGTCCACATCCCGGGGTTCTCCCAAGCGCAATCCGCTCTTAGGGGAATATTCAGACCGCAAACTCCTCAGGATTTCCAGTCGTCCCGAGCAGGCAACCTTCACGCGGCACACGCTGCTCCCGCACGGCCCTTACCTATACCTGTCCCCACCGCCAACTCTAGACATAACGCGGCTCATTTCAGGGACGATCTACCCATATCCAACCAGTCGACCACACCCATTCGGCTGGACACTGTTTCCGTTTCTTCAGGATCGGGGGACAGGAGCCCCTCGTACTCGTCCCCGACGACTCCCATTTCCAGCACAACGAGTCCAACGTACGCGCCCAGCACCGCCTCCGAGCTCGAACAGTTCGAACGAGATCGGATAGCAAAGGCGAATGCGGAGTACAACGCCGCATCGTCCACGTCTTCCTACCTCACGAAGCGACGGGAGTCCGTCCTCGTATCTGCGCCCATTGTTCCCAACAGAACGAGTAGCGCGAATGGGGGTCCTCAACAGGTGTATACCAGCACGCCACTTCGCAGCAGCCCAGAGCAGCAACATGCCTTCATTTCTGCGGAGCACACGGCTGAGCCGAGTCGCGCAACAGCTTCTTCCCAAGCTGCTACACCTGCAGAGGCGACGAATGGCAACAATCAGAGGCGCGCTCTCCCGACTGCGCCATATAAGTATGCCCGTTCAGAAGGATCGGACGATAATGATCAGTTTGTCCCGCGGCACAGTGGTGCCCGGGACCAGGACACAAGGCAGGCAGCCTCGCATCGTTCACCCGAGACCCGTCCTCCGTCAACAGTCCCACAATTCATCAACGAGGGCACACCCCGCAGTCGCTACGTCGCGGCCTCTCGTACCATCTCGCCTACCGCCCAGGCTCCCGCAGCTCTCGAAAGCCCAGGCTCCGCACTTTCGAGACCACCCACCGGGATCGACCAAGACGATGACAGGGGGAATGATCCACGGCCGGCCGTGCAGTCCTACCCTGCTCAAGCTGGTGCCACGAGTCAGGTGCGGGGGGGCAACATGCAAAGGGAACGAGGAGGCACTCCGATCATGTCCCCACCTCGTGTCGACGGGTCGGCTCCACCTCTGGCACTATCCCCTCGCGACCCTCGTCATGCACCTCCACCCGCGTCCGTCGCATCTTCAAACTCCCCTCCCAGCTCCCCTGAGCAGCGACGGGACCAGCCAAGGACTGCCTCTGGAGAGAGTCAGGGTGGCGATTCTGGGAAGTACGTTCCCAGGCAATCGAACGCCGGTCCCAATGACAGAGCCATCACCACTGCACGTTTGTCCCCCGATCGGATTTCCAAAGCCTCCAACCTCCCTTCTGGAACACGTGGGGTACATTTGTCCAGGACGTTGCCCGAGCAGATGGCTGAAACACCACCCCTTTATCACACGGCACCCCCCCAGCATGGCAACCCTCCTACTGCACCACCACCCAGAGCTGCTACGTCAATCCCAGCGTCCTCCAGTCGTGCGGTTTCCTCCCAGAGACCCATTGCGCGCGAACTTCCTAATCCAACCGCGGCAAGGAATGCGAGGGGCACAGAGAGAACACCATCTGACCGGGAGCAGTCGACCGAGGCGCAACTTGGACCTCACTCGCACCAGGCGTCGAGTGCTACGGCCTCAGCAACTCGTCCTACTTCCCCTTCTCCTCGGGCTCATCTCTCACAGAGATCTGACCGAGAGTCACGCGTAACCCAAGGTCTCGCCGTTGACCCTTCTCGTGTATCACCGCCAGCTAGCCATACAGGACTGGATCGCCGCGCTTCTTCAACACCAGTTCTGCGCCACGATGCCACTCCCACTCGCGGCGTTTCTGCTTCAGAATACATACGTATGCCCCCCGCAATCTATGCAACACGGAGCGCAGACAAGGTTCCTCGGGATGCCGAACGCCAGAAGGAAGGTCTTTTTTCGGATTCGGATTCTGGGACATCCACATCCAACGGTTCCCGTCGTGCAATGTCTCATAGTAAACGGTCCCATGAGCAGGATCAGCGTGCCCCTCCGGTGATCTATTCGTCCAGGAACGTGGATCGCTCACGCTCGCCGATCCATCGTGAATATCCCACCGCACCGTCCTTTGAGAACGTCATTGCAAACGCGCACAATACCGCTCCCTCCGCTCCCTCCCAGACGTCTCCCGGACGAGGGCGGAACGACCCCGCCCCCCACGCGACACCCAAATTGTTTGATTCTCGAGCACCATCTTCCCTCTCCACCCCCGCCCCAGCTCCCGACCCTAGCCGTAGCCACCACACGGAGCCCCGCAGCAGCCCCCCGCGGGCTCAATCCACTCTCGCGCACGCACCCGATCCACGGTCCCATTCGGCCCCTTCGACCTCACCGAGCGGTGCTCAGCCGAGGGACATCAGAGACAGCCCACCACGCGCCGGCTACATGGCCCAACGTCGCCAATTCCAAGGTCTCTCGGACGACTCGGCCGACGAAGCTCCGCGTCATTCCCGGGCCAATGGCGCGAATCCCCAGCATATCTATTCCACCCATACGCCAGGGAGGAGCTCCCACTATAACGGAACCCCGCCAGACCGCTTGAGACACGAGAACGGGGATCAGCAACGCCTTCTCGATGGTGCGGGTAACCATCGTGTAACCACCACCACCTCCTCTTCCTCCTACGGATCGCCTGAGTCGCGTCCAGCTCGCGAGCAGCGAGAAGGGTCGTTTGATTCTCCCGGAAGCGATGGAAATGCGAAGAAGTACGCTGGCAGTACCACGACCGCTGAACCGGCGGAGAACACATCGGGCTTCCACGACGCTGACGGTGCACGCATCCCCCCCTCTGTTCCTCACCGGCCTCATACCGAACCCCGACGAAGACACTCTGACGGGGAAGCGGACAACGACGAGCCTGGGACATTCCACGTGCAACCCCACCGGCGTTCCTCGGATGGAGATCAGTATGTTAATCCAGAGAAGAACGCTCTCACCCTCTTCCGGACGGTCCGGTGGAATGAGACGCTGGTCTGTCCTTCCCCTGTCTCCTCAAGTCAACGGAGGAAAGGGTGGTTCAACCGTAGAGGGTAAGTTCATGTCTTTTTGGTTTTTCTTTTGGATATTTGACGCTTACCGGATGAGTGTGGGGGGTAGGGATCAGCTGTGGATGAACAACGGTGCTTATAAACCCTCTTCGACAGGGGAGGAATACCCGCCCGATCTCGATGGATACCCGGAACCTGGTGAAGGCTGGATGAGTGAGGAAGGCGTGCGCATTGATATGGAACATCGACTCGTTCCAAAAACACCCCGTCGGTCTGCTTTGAAGCAGACTCGAGCTTGATTATCTGACGCAATGATATCTTTATTAACCATGCCTATCATCATGCATACTCATGATTGTAATCCGCTCTTTCCTCGTCTTGTATGACGATTTATCATATGTACAGTATGTTTGAATACACACTGCCTCCGTGTGCAATTTCGATTGCCTCGGTATCAAATGAAATAGATTGAACTACATGCAAGGATGCGAACGATGAATGTCACAATGTATAAGTTATCTCGATCTCCGATCACCATGGTGTAGAAGTTGTCTGTCTTTTCTCTTCCTCCGTCACTTCTTCGCCCACGCCCTTGAAGCGTATGAGTGACTGCGGCTCACTCCTTACATCAAGAGAAGGAAAGGTCTTGTTAGATTGAGCTGGTGAGGATTCCTCCCCACTGTCTGGTATCGTAGCTGACGGGAGATTCATCAGCTTCAGAGGCGCTCGTGCCAGAAGCCTCGGTTTCCCGGTTATGATTAGGTCCGAGTCGCCCAGCATCTCGCGGTCGTCCTTGAAGAATACGCAGTAGATGTACATCACGACGACGAGGAGATTGCAGACCATGAGGGTGACGGCTGCCTAAAAAGGGGAAAAAAAAAAATATTCGGACGCGCGCATTCGGAGACACACACGGCGACGACACACACACACAACGCACCTTGAGGTGGGATGCCAACGCAATGGAGTAGACCCAACCGTCGCCGGAGTGCTTCTTCGACTCGAACACCAACGCCGCGTAGACAACCCCCGTTACGGAGCTCAGGAAGCTCGCCGCGAAGATCGACAGGATCAGTGTTCGCAATCTCCGTGGGAGACACAACATGGACCATGGGACCAATACCAGGAGTGCATCACCGATAATATCCGCTGCGAGATAACAGCGGAGTTGCCAAGTTTAGCGATTCTGCACAAAAAAAGAAAGCAAAAAGAAGGGGACAACTCACTTGAAAGACTGACTAAACCGACCGAATACCCAAGTGCGCAGGCCATAAAACCGTTTCGACTCGACCTATCCAATAGACACACAACAATCTTATGAGCCAATATAAGGCTTAACATGATAGCGAATGATATGTTCATCCCGTGTGCGAACCACCGAGATCTGCTGTCCGGCAGCATGAGGCGCGTGATCGACATTCCAATGCTGATACGAGATGTCCTAGACAAGTATGAAATCCACTCTTACGGAGGGGGGAGGATAGTACGCGCGACTCACCAAACCGTCACAGGGAAGATCATGGCAGCCAACCAATAATCTATCTTCTTTTGCTCTCTCGAAGGTTTGCTGTCTTTTTTCGTATTTTTGCCAAAACGACGGACATGAGAAGAGGGGTTCGGATTATCAAGAAGAACCAAAACAAAGTAAAAAAAGGGGGACTCGCTAGGCTGCCAGGGAGCCCACCACCAGGGCCCCGTCATGAAGATCGCGTTGAAGACGAAAGAAATCAAGGCCCAGTGATCATCCCACCATAATCGGCGTTTCTTGTATCGATAGCGAAGGCGGAAGCCCGTAAGGGCAAGTGATATTACGTGGAAAGTGGTGGCCACGCCTAGATATGAAGTAACGGGGTCACAGAGGGAATCGTTGGGTGGCGACAAAAGAAATGCAGAACGTCAGACGAACCTCTCAACGTCCCCAAGGTGAGATGCGTGCTCATGCCCGTTTTGAAGCGCCCATTGCCCACGGTTGGGCCGGAACTGCATTACCTATTTTATTGGGATTGTTTGCCAAGCCAGTTTATTCTCTTGGCATCTATCTGAGACCTGCCTGTTCCACACTCCGTCTCCTTCGAAACTATGGAGACCCCCCTGTTGGATGGAACTCCCCAAAGAGGACGGTCACCGAGCTTTGGATATATGCAATAGACCACATCAAGGGCATACTTACTATTTCGCCTTGGACTTTTGGCTTTTAGATTGCTCTTCAGCGGAAACGAGTGCGCTACAAAGGTGCTTACTCCCCCTCCTTGTTATATTGGTTGGTGGAGAGGGGCGCCAGCCTCGACCCACGCGTCAGATGACTCGGATGCGTTTCCGAGAAGGGGGAAAACGTCAACCGTCATACGTCGTTTGTTCCCTCATTCTGCGTTCTATCTCCCTGATGTCGTCTTCTCCTCCTTTTTCATTCCCCTTCAAACAACCGGTCACTCGCAATCTGACCTTCATCCGAGCGAGCGACAGACACCTGGGACCAGCAAGCATTAGTACACACCGCCCGGGTCCGCGTGTGTTTAAATCGAGGGGGGCACCGATAGCGAGGTGTCGAGCATGTGCAGGCGCGTTTCTGGCATTTGAAGGACACAGAGGGCCGTTCGACGTCGAGACCGCCAGGGAGCGGGGGGTTTTCTGCCATAGGTTATTGCTGTGGAAGAGACCAAGGAAGGTTAATTAGTGAATGCAGTATTCAACGTGAAGGCACAACAAGACTTACCAGAGGCGGGTACTGAGGACTACAGCAGTACTTGGTGGCCCGTCGCTAGTCCACTTCTGGTCCTGTATTGATACCTGGAGGTCGATGTGTCTGTGGTGTAGGAGTGGTGGGTGTTCTCGTTGGAAAGGGGGTATGTGGAGTGCTCATTGCACCAAGAGCGCGTCGACCGTTCTGCGACAACGCGTGACGGATCGGAATTCGGATATATAGGAACACGGCACGTGGGTGCCGCCACTATGAAGCGAGCCGGGTGTACTTTCCACCGCACCACCGTTCTGTCTAAGCAAGTCTATCCTTGCGTATATTTTGCAAAAATCGACCTCTTGGCAGTGGTGACGCCAAACATGCCAAGACTACATCATGATTCCCGCTACGGTAGTAGCAGGAATTGTTAGTGGACCATGAAAAAATCATGTGATTGAGATACCATTAGCGAGCAGGAGTTTCTCACAAGTGCGCAAGCTTCAACGAAGAAAAGTAGACGAAACCACGAAAGACACTGCAGAGAAACTACTACATCAGATAACAGCAGATTGAAACTTTTCGCTGAGAAATCCGCGCGTTATGACGGTCAAATTGTACAAAAAATAAATGGTCACCCAGAAATGTCATGTCACGCGGTTTGACCAACGGGCGCGCGGTTTTCGAGTGCCCACGCGGTTTTCACTGACTTGTGTCGCCCTTATTGTGCCGCACGTTGAATGTTGCTGCCACCCCCGTAGTATTTTGACCCTCCCCCCAGTTGAACACAGTAATTAACTCCCAGAAATTGTCGCAATGGCCATTCAATGTCACGGTAAGTTATGTATACAAATCTGCCTGAAATGGTATAGATTGAGGTAAGCAATGCTATATAGCTATGATCATAACGAAGTGAAGTATGTAATGACGGCCTCAACTGCTGCATCAAGAATGGATTCAGCAATCGTGTTCTCTCGAAGCTGCTCTGCCATTGCCATCTTACAAAGAGATGTCATGTGCATCAGTTCAGGACAGTCCAGATACTTCGTGACACAATCAGCAATCTCATGAAGCGGCAACGGATCTGTGGGATGCAAGAGTCTGATAATCATCTTTGCCTCCCAAAATGCCTTCCATGTAGTCCCACATGCCTTGTGATTATGGCAAACCCAATCAACAGCGAATTTCGGCCGTGGTCGGATGAAGGCCAGTGACCGACGTTCACGTTCTATAACACGCCTTGCGTTCGCGATGATTCGGTAAATGGGGAAGCCTATCTGACTGCATTCCTCGTCGCTGAGGGTTACCCATATGAAGTCCACAAAAATCAATATCCTCAATGCTGGTTTAACCCACTGGAAAATCGAGTACATCCTTGCAAGTTCAAGACGTCGCGGTGTTCTGATTGATGGCAACTGCTGGATGTGGTGAATAGCAAATGTCACGCCTTCGTCAATTTGCCACCTCTGACACAGTTTAAGGAGGTCGACATAGACTACTTCAGGTTGAGGGGGTGGTTTCCAGTCACTGTGTGGATGATAAGCAATCATTCATGTCCATGATTAGCCCCAGTACTCACATTCGATAGATCCAAAGCAGAAAATTGTCAAATTCATCACTCCTCACCTGTTCGAGGACAAGTGGATTTTCCAGGCTTCCCTCCATAGCAATTCCTTTGGAGGTAGCTGGGGTTGATTGAGGAGGAATGCTGAAGATGTCGTTGAAGACGGGAGACAGCCTTTCAAGGATACTGAGGTGGATACGATAGAGATATCTCTCGACCTAGAAAAAGTAAGTAAAACTGTTCCATAGTTGTATGACACCTAGGCTAACCTGGAAAATCACGGAACCATCTTGGTGCCAGTACTTTGGGTGAGGTTGTGGAGAATTGTTTTTGTCAGAGGCCATACTAGTTCAAAGGGTGCCAGCAAAGTGTTAGATAGGAGTCACCACACCTCAGTTCAAGTTCCGTCAATCCGAAATTGAACTCTTTACATGCTATTTGCCAACTGGTACAAGAATGCCCATCCCACCTCTTCCAACTGATGAAATATGGTCACCAAATGTCCATCTTGCACATCAAATCGTGCACGACATATTCTGTTCTGCCTCTGATGTTCTTTCTGAAGAAGCTGACACTATCAGGTTAAAGCTTCACGTCGAGAGACTTGCTTTGGATGTCGTTCCAATTCTTCTTGAGCTTGAAGAAGCTGCTCAACAAAGCCCTCGACTTCTGAACTGGGTTCATACTTGTACCGAGCATGTCGGTACACTTGTTGCACGTTTGAATCAGGCACGCGAGGCTCTGGTATCTCGGTGCGTGGCATTTCCTTCTAGTTCATAATTCCTTATAAAGAACTTGCCATAGGGAGGAATTGAATATTGGTGTTATTGAACCAATTACATGTGTCCGCACTAGCCAGCATGGTCGTCCATGAAAAGTTATTGATCCAGATTTTCTACAAGAAGCAATGTCTGCCCAGCGACGAATTTCATTGACAAAGCTTGCTGATATGATGGGAATTCATCGCCACACTCTCCGTTATTATATGCGCCTATATGGTATCTCAAGCAAATTCTCAGCCCTTTCCAATCATGATCTTGATTTGCTTGTCAAGACTTTCCGTGCTACAAAGCCTGACTCTGGCATACGATACTTGATTGGCTTTTTGAGGCGACAGGGTCTCCGCATTCAGAAACGGCGTGTCCAAGCTTCAATCCAACGTGTTGATGGCCTCGGTCGTATTCTTCGCAAACGTGCCACGATTCAGCGCCGCAAGTACAAAGTCTCACGCCCTGATGCATTATGGCATGTAGATGGACATCACAAGCTCATTCTATGGGGAATTGTTATCCATGGCTTTGTGGATGGGTATTCTCGTGTGGTGTTACATTCCGATCCATTCCGACGATTTCCGACCAATCCCGACACCTCCGACATTTTGACTAATACTTATTATGCATACTTACTGTTATGAATCTCGTTACTACGTACATTACTTACATCCGATCATTTTACTTATGTTAAGAATCTCCGACAGCCACTCGTTATCCGACTCCGACGAAGCCACACGTCCTCCGACATAGTATTTAAACTTATGTAGAATCGTGTATTAGCTTCAGTTTGAATATCAACTTAGATTCGACATCATACCTCCCGTCCTCTTTCCGACTCTTAACTTGAGTCCGACCTCCGACCTCCGATCCTCCGATCCTCCGAAATAAGGACACCAACGTATTAGCGAGGGCGCAACACACAAGTTGAAGCCAAGTCCTTGCCCCTACGTTGCACGCGCTCCGACCTTCCGACCTTCCGACGCGTCCGACGTAGCTCCGACGTTTTGTCGATCAGTTCTTAACAGTATATTCAAACTGCCACTCGCTTATCCGTATTTCAAATTCCAGTTATGGCAGCCCGCAACACACAGAACTCCCGCGCAGCAGCAGCCGCAGCGGAAGCTTCAAACCTGCAGGACACCAGGGCGACATTTCTACATACGTTCCAAGATATTCCAGCAGAAGAATCTGCACCCAAACCTGACCCCATATCTCCGACACCTCGTCTCCGAACACCTCAGACACAAGGACCTCCGATTCCTGAAGAATTCCGTCCTTTTAAATCACCGACCTCTCCTTTTGACGATAACAATCCTTTCCGTCGCGAGCAAACTCCAAACCTCGCCGAAGCAATTATGCTTATGACGCAGGAGCTCCGACGTAGAGAGACTCCGAAAACTCCGAAAAAGAAATCGAAGGAACCCGACACTTTTGACGGTTCCGACTCTCGGAAACTCACCAGTTTCCTCGCACAATGCACACTATATTTCCGAAACAACCCCGCCTTTGACGATGATGATAACAAAGTCAGTTTCGCTCTGTCGTACCTCCGAGGAACCGCGCTCGAATGGTTTGAGCCCACCCTCTTGGGAGAGTCCGACGACGACTCTGTCTGGTTGGACGACTGGTCCGCCTTTGTGCACATCCTCCGATCCGAATTCGGACCTATCGATCCGACCGGAGAAGCAGAGGATAGCCTGGATCACCTTCGGATGTGCGACAATCAGAAGATCCTACGTTACAACGTGGACTTCAAACGTCTTTCCGCTCGCACGCAGTGGGATGATGGCGCGCTCCGATATCGGTACTATACCGGTTTAGCGGAACGCATCAAGGACGTTTTGGGGACTTTTCCCAAACCAAAGACTCTCGCCGAGTTGAAAGTAATGGCCCATAACATTGATGCTCGCTACTGGGAACGTCAACGCGAGAAATCGCGCTCCTCCGACAAATCTACTCCGAAATCCGACAAATCCGACAAATCCGACAAAAAACAGACCCCCGCTTCATCATCCTCCAACAACAACTCCTCATCGTCTAAACCCAACTCGCAACAACAACAAAAATCGTCATCCACCTCTCCGAAATCCGCCCTCTCCGACAAACTTGGCAAAGATGGGAAATTAACTCCCCAAGAACGCCAACGACGATTTGACAATAATTTATGCATGTTTTGCGGCAACGTTGGTCATCGGGCTTCCGACTGCTCGAAGAAATCGTCTTCTAACGCCAAAGCAAAAGCCCGCGCGGCCCAAGCTGAGGACAAATCGGAGAAGACGACCGAGTCAAAAAAATAGTAAGCAGTCCTCAGATTCCAGCACGTACTGGGGATTGCGTTGACTCCTTTCGTGCACCTTTGGAAACCCTCCGACTCAATGCGTCCGCTCTCTCAAATCCGAACTCTCTATGTATTGATTTGATATCTCCGACCTTTTCCGATTCTCTTCCGATAAAGACTCTTATTGATTCTGGTTCTACACATTGCTTCGCAGATACCAGATTTATTTCTTCTTTAAACTTATCTCCGACTCCGATTCCTTCACCTATGGTTTTGAAACTTTTTGACGGTTCTTCAAATACGTATATCACACAATCTATCGATCTTCCTCTCCGATTTCCTTCCGGTGAACTTCTGACCGTCGCATTTTACGTGACAACCCTCGATTCGTCTTGTAATTTGGTTCTAGGACACAACTGGCTCACCCGCTACAATCCGTTGATTGACTGGGTATTGGGCAGTATCTTATTCCGTTCTACGTTACCCGACACTCCGACTCCGACTCCGACGTCGACTGCTGAGGCAGCTCCGCCACCTCTGCAGTGTCCGCCCTCTCCGATGGGCACCTCCGATCCGCTCACTCCGAACACCTCCGACCCGCCACAGATTACCATGGTCAATGCAGCCGCATATCTCCATGCATGTAAAGCTCCTGGGGCATACGCTTTCCGCGTTCACCTCTCCGACATCTCCGCCAATTCCGCGTCTGTCTCCGACATCTCCGCCAATTCCGCGTCTGTCTCCGACGACGCTCCCGACCTCTCTGGCATACCCGAGGAATACCACGATTTTGCTGATGTATTCAGTAAGAAAAAAGCCAACACCCTTGCACCCCACTGACCGTATGACCTCAAAATCAATTTGGAGGAAGGTACTTCCCCTCCGATTGGTCCGATGTACTCACTCTCGCAATCCGAACTTGGATCCCTCCGAGACTTCATCGATGAGCACCTCAATATCGGTTTCATCAAACCTTCTAGTTCACCTCACGGCGCTCCGATCCTCTTCGTCCGAAAGAAAGATGGATCACTCCGACTATGCGTCGACTACCGAGGCCTGAACAAAATCACGAAGAAGGACCGATACCCACTTCCGCTCATCTCCGACCTCTTAGCCACTGCCGGAAAAGCACGCGTTTATACCACCATAGACCTCCGACACGCATACCACCTAGTCCGCATCGCTGAAGGTGACGAATGGAAAACTGCATTCCGCACTCGCTATGGATCATTTGAATGGTTAGTCATGCCATTCGGATTGTCTAACGCACCTGCAGCCTTTCAACGTTTTATGAACGACATCTTCTCCGACCTTCTGGACAACTGCGTTACCGTTTACCTCGACGACATCCTGATCTACTCCGACAACCCCGAGGAACACAAAAAACATGTCCGAGAAGTCCTCCGACGACTCCGACAACATGGTCTTTACGCCCGCGCCGACAAGTGCGATTTCTCTGCCGAAACTGTAGAATATCTTGGATTTATCCTTTCTCCCGACGGACTCAAAATGTCGGAAGCGAAAGTCAAGATTATTCAGGATTGGCCTGAACCGCGCAGAGTGAAGGACGTCCAGTCCTTTTTAGGTTTTGCAAACTTTTACCGACGTTTCATTCCATTCTATTCCAACATCACTATTCCACTCACTCGTTTAACCAGGAAACATGCCACTTGGCTGTTCTCCGACGACGCTCGAACCGCTTTTAATGACCTGAAAAAGGCATTTACCACCGCTCCGATCCTGACACACTGGATTCCCGACTCTCCGATAATTGTCGAAACCGACGCATCCGACTATGCCCTAGCGGCTATTCTGTCGATAGTCACCTCCGACAATGAAGTCCACCCCGTCGCATTCCATTCCCGCACCTTCACGGCCCCTGAAGTAAACTATGACACCCACGATAAGGAACTTCTTGCCATCTACGAAGCGTTTAAAATTTGGCGCCATTACCTCGAAGGCTCCGGTACTCCGATTGACGTCGTTACCGACCACAAAAATCTCGAGTATTTTGCCACCACCAAAGTTCTTTCACGCCGACAAGTCCGATGGTCGGAATACCTTTCTCAGTTCAACCTCGTCATCCGATTCCGCCCCGGCCGATTGGGAACTAAACCTGACTCTCTAACTAGACGTTGGGATGTCTATCCTAAAGGGGGAAATAGCGACTACGTCGACATCAATCCGACCAACCTCCGACCAGTCTTTTCGCAAGAACAGCTCTCCGCTTCAGTTCGCGCGACTCAACTCCTTGAGCCCGTCCTCCGTGCAACCATTATCATGGACACAGAAAAGCTTCACCACGACATACTCACAGCACTCCCTTCCGACACTCTTTACGACACTCTTTCTAAAGATCCTAAACCCCGCTGGTCTCTCGACCCCGATGGTTTCCTCCGACATGACGATCGGATATACGTTCCCGACTCCGACGACCTCCGACTCCGAGTCCTACAGCACAAGCACGATCATATGCTTGCTGGACACCCAGGTCAGAACAAGACACTCAGTCTCATTCAGCGTGATTATACCTGGCCCGGAATACGAGATTTCGTTAAACACTATTGCAAGTCATGTACCACTTGCATGCGATCGAAGCCACAAAGACACAAGCCTTACGGCCTACTCAAACAGCTTCCGATCCCCGAACGTCCTTGGAATTCTATCTCAATGGATTTCATCGAGACCCTTCCGACCTCCGACAACTTTGATTCAATCCTCGTTATCGTTGACCGATTAACGAAACAAAGTATTTTCATTCCGACAACAATTCACTGCACCTCCGAAGACCTTGCCGTACTCTTCGTATTGCATGTCTTCTCTAAACACGGCGTCCCCGAACATATCACCTCCGACCGCGGCCCCGAATTCGTCTCCCGATTCTTCCGATCTCTCGGAAAGGCTCTAAACATGACCCTCCACTTCACCTCCGGTTACCACCCCGAAGGCGATGGCCAAACCGAACGCACTAACCAGACCCTCGAACAGTACTTGCGGATATTCTGCAACTACCAACAGGACAACTGGTCCGCTCTCCTTCCGATTGCGGAGTTCGCGTACAACAACGCACCTAGTGCTACCACTGGCATATCTCCCTTCTTTGCTAACAAGGGTTACCATCCGAACATTACTGTTCACCCGGAACGAGACCTCGCCTCTTCCCGAGCCCGATCCTTCGTGACCGACTTAGACGAACTTCACCAAGAACTGAAAGCCACCATCTCCGACACTCAACGACGTTACCAGAAGTCCTCCGACAATAATCGGATCGCACCTCCGACATTTTCTGTCGGACAACAGGTTTTCGTCAAAGCACAGTTCTTCCGCACAACACGCCCATCCAAGAAACTCTCAGAAAAGTACTTGGGACCATACGAGATCATTGCACAACCCGGCACACACTCCTTTACCCTCCGACTCCCCGACACATTCCGCGGTGTTCACCCCGTCTACCACGTCTCCATGCTTGAACCCGCAACTCCGAACACCATTCCGAATCGGACCCAACCTCCGCCTCCTCCGATTGACATTGACGGAGAACTTGAGTACGAGATCGCTGAAATAGTCGACTCAAAGATCGACCGACGACGTAGCTGCAAGCTACTATATTTCGTCCGTTGGTTAGGATATGAAAACACTGATGAAGAATTCTCTTGGCTACCAGCCAATGAATTGGAAAACGCCCCCGAGCTTGTCTCCGACTTTCACTCCGCTTATCCCGACAAACCGGGTCCGCTCACATCGCTCTGAAACAAGAAAAAACAAGTACTATTCTATCTACTTAGTACATTGTTTCTTGTTCGACGGACCCTCCTCCTTGTCCGACTCCTCCTTACCCGACTCCGCCTTCTCCGACGGCTCCGAAATCGACATGTCGGAATCGTCCGACAGCTCCGGCAACTCCAACCTTTTCCTATTCACCAGGTCCTTCCTAATCCTTCTCGCAATCCTCTTCTCCAGTCTCAACTCGTGCGTCTCCTCCGCCGTATCCATCTCCGACTCCGACCCTTCCTCCGACACCTCCGGCGACTTGGGTTGGTACTCGGTGTTCACCGAGCCTTCGACTGCTGTTAGCAGTCGCCTCACCTGCCTCGTCTCCGCCAGTATCATCTTGAGGACACCCAAGACGGTGTCCTCCGACCCACTCTCCGACGGCATCTCCGACGCCTTTTTCTTCCCCTTAACCACCTTCACCGTTCTCTTCACCTCCTTCACCTCCGACTTCCCCTCCGACGCTCCGACCTCGCACTTCTTCTTGTCTTTGATACATCCTTTGCAGGACGACTTATTCCTAAAAAAAAAAACAAGGTTAAAACAGAAGAGACGAACCAAAGAGGGACTTACTCATCGCGTTCGCATTCGACGCCCTTCACAATGCACCTATCACAGGTGCCGACCCCGACCCCGACTCCCGACCCCTCTCCAACCATCGCCGACACTTCCTCCACCTTCCTCTTCTTCGTCGTCTTCTTCTTCTTCTCCGCCTGCGGCTCCCCCGACCCCTTGCTCGATGCGCCTTGCGCAGCGGCCACTTCATCGGCCCTTTTCTGAGCCGCCAGCTCCGACGCCCGACGCATCTCCTCCGCTAACCGCGCCGCCTCCGCAGCCCTCTCTTCCTCCGCTCTCTGCTCCTCCTCAGCCTTCCTCGCAGCCTCCTCCTCCGCTGCTCGCTTTCTCGCCTCCACCTCCGCGAGCTTAGCCTGCAGCGCCTCCATCTCCTTTTGAAAATCGGATGCCGACATATTGAGGTTTATTTTCGGAAGAGTTTAAAACAAAAAGAGAATGGGGGAACAAGAAGAAAAAACCACTCAGACGGTATTTTCAACCAACACATCACATGACGCAGTTCACGCGCACCGACCACCTAGGTCCTTAGGCCTCATAGGTTCGGCCCTAAGGGGGAAATACTGTTACATTCCGATCCATTCCGACGATTTCCGACCAATCCCGACACCTCCGACATTTTGACTAATACTTATTATGCATACTTACTGTTATGAATCTCGTTACTACGTACATTACTTACATCCGATCATTTTACTTATGTTAAGAATCTCCGACAGCCACTCGTTATCCGACTCCGACGAAGCCACACGTCCTCCGACATAGTATTTAAACTTATGTAGAATCGTGTATTAGCTTCAGTTTGAATATCAACTTAGATTCGACATCATACCTCCCGTCCTCTTTCCGACTCTTAACTTGAGTCCGACCTCCGACCTCCGATCCTCCGATCCTCCGAAATAAGGACACCAACGTATTAGCGAGGGCGCAACACACAAGTTGAAGCCAAGTCCTTGCCCCTACGTTGCACGCGCTCCGACCTTCCGACCTTCCGACGCGTCCGACGTAGCTCCGACGTTTTGTCGATCAGTTCTTAACATGTGGTATGTAGATTTGAGTTGATTCTTCAATACTTGTGCTTATCTTTCTTCAGGTCACTGGTCTTCATGCAAGCACCAACAATCGAGCATCAACTGTGCTTCATTTATTTTCTGAGGCCATAGAAAAATATGGATCACCGTCGCGTGTACGTAGCGACCATGGTCGTGAAAATAAGGGTGTCGCACTATACATGATTGTTGCGAAAGGCCTTAATCGGGCTTCTTTCATTTGGGGATCGTACATTATTTCTGTTCCAAATAAAGTTGGTTTCTCAACTGAGGTATTTACCACAGATCTACTCATAATACACGGATTGAACGGTTATGGGTAGAGGTTGGCACACAGTTTGTCCGGTGTTGGCGTGCTTTCTTTTATCGTCTTGAACGCCTGCACTGTCTCAATAGGAAGAACTCCTGCCATCTTTGGCTTCTTCATTATCTTTTTCTTGACATGATAAACGGCGACTGTATGGCTTTTCAGGATGAATGGAACTCACATCCTTTATCAGGTGATGGTCATGATCAGAGCCCAAATGTACGTCAACGTTTATAAAATTATCATGAGAGTTTCTTTGAGAATTCAAGATTAGGATATACGGCTTCTAGGGCAGCTCAATCATGGTATTTACGTCGATGATTGTTCCAGTATCCATCCAGATATCATCAGTGAATTCTATGGCACAGATGGCGAAGTCTACGAACGCACAGAGGGAGAAAGTGGCGCAGGACAACTGCCAGATGAGGAAATCCCGCACTTTTTCGAAACGGATGGCGAGATGCAAGAGCATGACTTCAATGATCTTGAAGAATTTATTGAAGAAGCATACAAATCAAAATTCAAGGTTGAGGATGTATCTTGTCCGAAGCACCAGAGTCCATTTGAAAATAATCATGTTGAAATTATTTTTTCAACGGCCCTTGATCATGTTCATAATTTACAACTGATTCCATCAGGCTATGGACTGCTTTCTGAAGAGTGGGAGGATGCAGTATATCCTAGTTATGAGGTTATTAGAATGCGGCGTGGCAAAGAACTGTGGGTAGCTTTACCAGATTTCATTTGGAGGGCACGGGCAGAATTATGGGGACAGGCACTAGATATCGTTGACAGACTTGTATTTCTTCAAGATGGGTCTGAATAATAGAGTGATGTCTCGTTTAAATTTGATGCCAAATTGTCAGTCGGAGCTCTCTTGTATTTAAGCCAACAAAGTGGAACATTACCTCTTCGTGTTTTGTTCCTCTGAACATACTCTGTCCTTACTATGTCTTCTAGCTCAACATGGTGCATCGCAATTGACCACACATCAGGAAAACAATGTGTCTGTCGACGGTGCACTCTTCCCGAGAACCCCGACCCAGACAGACCTTTACGGTGTCTCGAATGTCTCCACGGACCAAGCCAGCATTGCGGCGACCCCTCGACAGCTTCAGGCATAGCTCAGAAGGAGAAAGCAGATGAGCCAAGTGTCAAGGACATACTGCACCATCTTTTACACGTCCCCCGATCCAGCCACATACCTTCTATTGATGACGCGAATCGGGAAGCCAATGATGGCATGCAGCGACGTCCCAAGACACGGCTAGTCAGCAGCACAGGCTCAGGCTCAAGGAGTGTCTCTAAAGTACGTGGTTGATCCTGTTGTGTCATGATCATTATGAAGCCACTTACCGAATTTTCAGTCAAACGGAAAAGGCAAAGACCATCGCGATGATGATGTCTTCAAAGTTCTGTCCGTTGTCATTAACCCACATGGGATAGGATTAGTGGATGAGGTATGATGCAGCTATCTGATCAATGTATTACCAACATTGCATTGCCGATACAGGAAGCCGACAGCTTTGAACCAATGGAGGCTGGGGTTCCAGACCGGTTCAACATCCAAATCCTGATTAAAAAAGGTTTAGCCAAGATGGTTGACAGTGGAATTGAGTTTCGGAAGTCATGGAACTACGAAGAAGTGCACTCTGCTCTCCGGGAACTATTTCCCGGCCTGTTGGAATACATCAATAACATGGAGGAGCCTGAAGCAGATGATCCATTGGCTGCATACCCACCATGGGTCCTCTGTGTACCACGGAAAAGACAGCTGGCCATTGTTCCGAACCTACATCCGGATGGTGCGACGTGCATTTCAACAAGGGTACATCGCGAGCTGGGTATCGAGATTCACATGTCTATATCGGTGGGTTTTCTCGAGCTACAAAACTTACCAGACAACCTCAATGTGCTCCAGTTACTCGTGATCCAGTTCCTGATGAAGTTTGTGCATTGTTCTCTGAGAGTGAATACCCGGCAGCAAGCCTGAGGGGAGATCGGAAAGGAAAAGGGAAGGCTGTGACAAGTATGTGACAACACTCATATCAAACATGCATGACAACTCTCCATCGCACTATAGGCCACGGCTCAACTCCCAGCCCTTTGTTTGAACCAACGCAAGAGAGGTCAGCTTTGGAAAAGACTAGCCGAAAGCGCAATCGTTCCCCAACACCATCGGACTCTGACAAGGACACTGTAGAGGATCTAAGCACTGTTCAAGATGGTCCCTCACGAAAACGGAGGAGCCGCCCACCACGCAAACAATCAAAGCCATGCCAGCCCCCTTTCTATTGTCCTTATATTCTACTGACATCAATCTATATAGTTATCAGCAAGCCACTGGCAGCCTCCACAGTCGTTGAGGCTGCCGAAGAGTTTGGTGAGTATCTTAAGATCTTCCCGTGGATTCTGAAGGTCAACTTGTTCAAGATTCCGACTTCGACCTCCCTTCTCCTACCATGTTTGGTATGACTCGACACTGTTAAAACAGTACACATGGCTTGGACTCGGAACAGCCGCTAACGCTAACGGAAGACTATGATATGATTGATTTGACGGGGCACAGTAGCTCGGTCGAGAGCGCCCCGTCGGCCCCGTCCACGAGCATTATTCCCACATTACCACCAGATGTGCTTAGTCCTGTTACTGCTCCGACAACTCCCCTTCAGCCCACAGTTCCCCTTGACATGTCGTTCACCTCGCTTTCCGACCTTGATGATCCATGGGCTGTAAACCGCAAGTTCTTCTTTTAGTTTTCATTGCTTTATTTATCCCATCCTTTCCTCCGAGTTCAACATTCCCTAGAGCCTTTTCAATCAACCTTTATAATCATAAATCCTGCCTCGACCTATATGACCTCCACTCAGTTTTCTTTTCATCATTAGAATTTGAAGTCTCAACTTGATGTCACTCACATAGAGTAGAACCTGCTTTTAATCAATAGATAATCTTTTTCGTGTAATATCCGAGTCTCCGCTGGCTGGAGTGGACTCCGACTGCTTCCTTAGCTGATGAAATTGTAAACATTGAATGCCCATTCAAGGGGGTGTCGGAACGCGACTGCAGCAACACACGTCGGACTTTTTTTTTTCAGCCTCGGTAGACCCCCCCCCCACCCCCTCCTTCCTAATATAGTATGTTATGCCCACAAACATAGATATTTCTACGAAAAACATAAGATTAAAACAAAAGAAATACTTAAATCTCTCGCAAAATTGCAAGCGACCAAAGATGCCAGGTTGCAGGTGCCTTTTGATGTGATCGCCATCACCCGCCTCCCAGTGTTTCCTGTGACCACTGCGTTTGGAAGGCTGCAGGCTGCCTGGTGTGGTTTGCAGCCACAGTGTCGCAAGGGTAAACAGAGGGCACAACGTCTGCATCCATTCGCCTGGTCAACGTCGTGTGTCCCGAGTCAATTTCGTTGTTGTCAGGCCCTTCTGTGTTGGTGACTGATGGGCTGCAATGGCTGCAATCGAAGCCGGCAGTGGACGTGGGGAAGTCTCACGTTGTGAAATTAGCACGTACCCATCCCTCGTCTTCCCTCGTCAATGCGCCGCTTCCATTGTAAGGTTCGCAACTAGTGCGTCTTTGCTTCGGACTCATTCAGCGGTCCTGACTGGGTTCCTGCCTGCCATTTTCGGTCAATTAATCAGGGTGTCGGACTTTTTTTTTTCACCCCCGAGGACCCCCCCCCCCCCACCCACGTGTGTTGCCGGGATCGCGTTCCGACACCCCCTTGTGCCCATTGCGACAATTTCTGGGAGCTAAGTAGTAAGTACTGTGTTCAACTGGGGAGAGGGTCAAAATACTACGGGGGTGGCAGCAACATTCAACGTGCGGCACAATAAGGGCGACACAAGTCAGTGAAAACCAGTGTTGGCTATTAAGGGGTTAATAAGGGTCACGATTTGTTCTTAAGGCTTAAAGGTTAATAAGGGTCTTAATATTAAGGGTATGTTAAGGGGTTAAAATCCCAGACTATGGTCCGTAGTCGTCACCCGAACCCTCGAGAGCACCAGCGTCAGGCTCTTCGTCTTCATGTTCTGCTGCCAGGAGCTCCATCAACAAAGCCTCACGGTCAAAAGGCCGACGGCGATGGGTTGCAGGTCGCTTGCTCTCACCCGTAAAAAGTGTAGTGAGCGAGCAGGGGAGACGACTAACCTGTTTTATACCAACCCTGAATCATGTCAACGTCGGCATCCAAAGGCGGTTCAGGCTCGTCAACATCGATTGGCTCGCTCGCAATGCGGTGGTGTTGAACGCAGCCCTTGCAGTAAGCTTTGAACTGACTCGAATTTTGTTTTTCACCTTGATAAAAGAATTTCCAGAGTGGTCCCTTCGAAGGTGGCATGGTAGAATGGGATATAACGATGTACACCTTTTTTTCGAAGGTTGTCAACTTTTTTCCTACCGGGATATTATTACGTGTCGTGCTATTAAGTCTATATTAAGCCTTTACAATCTCTTCAATGCTTGTTAAGGGTTAAGTTAAGGGTGTTATTAAGCCTTAACTTAACTTAAGCCCTAAGCCTTAAGACCAACACTGGTGAAAACCGCGTGGGCACTCGAAAACCGCGCGCCCGTTGGTCAAACCGCGTGACATGACATTTCTGGGTGACCATTTATTTTTTGTACAATTTGACCGTCATAGCGCGTCTCAAATTACTCATTCCTCGCGTCAAATAAATTACATATACAAGTACATTCCTCCCTCGTAGCAGGCCCTGCGGCGCCAGCCGCCCCTACCCGTCAACGCGTCAACTTTTTCGGCATATCATGCTCAGCGGTGATCGCCGGCGGAGTCTGAATCATTGGAGTGGCCCCCCTATCCAGTGCCGACTAATGCCGATGAATTAGCCTGACAGGGTTCGAACTTCGCTGACGAACTTCGAACGTTGTTTCGAGACTGTCCCCAATTTCAAGGCATGTCGCCTCTTTCCTTTATGCGGGAATTCATATGAAATCTTCTCCTCCGAGTCGCCCCAACATCGAAGGACTCCTTGGAGCTCTGCTGGCACTACTTGCGCGTTGCTGAGGTATGGTAGTATCTTGATGTAGGGTCAAGCTCAGCGGTCTCATTCGGCCTTAAAAAATACACACAGGAAGCGTCGTCGTTCCGGTCCCCCCCGGTTCTGGCCACGATGTCGGTGTTCGCCATCACGTTACCTGCAAGTCCCCGTGGGTTCGAAACAAAGCCCCACGATACTAGCGATGCCCAGGCGACCTGACGGTGCCGGAGTGTCGGAATAGAAGAAGCTCGCTCCCAGATCGGTCCCGTTGCAAGCGAACCCGTTCAGTCAAATTCGACAGAAAATTGTCTAGTTTTGTTCAACTTGAAGGTCGCGACACGCCTGCTCTTTTGATGGGTTCAAGTTTGCGCGGACGGACGGTCTGCGAAGAACCTGCCCGCAAAGGGATGTGCGTCCCCCAACAATGTCCAAGTTCGTCCGGTATGTACTTGGACACACAGGTGACAGAACAGAGCTTCCTTTGCCATTTTTCTCCCCATCCGGTAAGCAGTTTCATCCCCACAGGTAAGTAACTCCCTCTCACAATATCCGAAACGTGTTTGGGACAACCTTTCGTCCCGATATTTCGCCGGTGCAAGGATAGGCCTGCCACCTCGAGTGAAAACCTTTGGATAAACCGAGACCCACAGGGTATAAAGGCTCGCTGTTTTCCATCTGCGAACACAAGGTGCAAGTTACAACTACCCTCGCACACATCAAAGCTAACATGAAGCTCATTTTGTCTCTCACCGCCGTCTTGACCCTCATCGCCAACCTAGCCATGGCCACTCCTAGGGTATGACATCACCGCGTTTCATAACTTCTCAGCTGACCTTGGCTTTGTCCCCAGGATTTCAGTGATTGCCCTTTTGATGCAATTTTTGCATCTCGTTTCCTCCGAGCGGACAAAGACAAGGCCGACCATTTCTACTCCACAAACCCCGACGAGATCAACGAACTCGTCACGCGCTCCGGATACAAAGCGAAGGGTGTAGTGGGCAGTATCTTTCATTCGCAAGAACGCGGCACCATTCCTCTTTACCGCCTTTATAACATGGCCCTGGTGGACCACGTTTATACATCCAGCGTGCAAGAAAAAAACACCCTCATCAGCCTAGGGTACCAGGACAAGGGTACAGCCGGCTACATCCTGCAGAGTAAATTGTGTCCATTTCATGGGTATACTGTGCACCCGCTCTCTCGTTTCTACAGCAGCGCAGACACCGCCCATTTGTTAACCGCTGATACCCATAAACCACCAACCGGCTATGAGTATAACGGGACGGTTGGCTACCTTATCGTTAGTCCTCTCCAATAACGCAACAGGGCACACTTGATAACTCACACAACATCCTCGTTCATCATGATGCAATTCAAATATTTCTTACAAGAGATGGTTGAAGTGTCTTACTACATGTGTGCTGTTTGGCCGCCGCGAACTCGGATAAGAGACTTTCCCACCCAGCCAAAACGTCGTAAGCCATCCAGGATAAGTACACAAGTCTGAGCCGACGCGGCAATCGCCGCCTCGGTTCACATCATCGTATTGATGGCAATTGCCCCAGCTCTCTCGTCCTGCACTTCCAACGCGATGCCAGATAACTCTACACCGACGGTAGCCGCAGGTGCACCCAATGACATCGATATCATCCAAACCGCGGCTCGTGCAACCCTCTCCGTCCTATCCTCACACAAACTACATGCGTGCTTGTTTGGCAGTGCGGCATGTGCGATGTACGGGATGCAGCATAGAGAACCGAATGTGCGTTTACTCTTTTTATACACTTATTGAAGGCACTGTTCCAGATCACATTTCTGCATGAATTTGTAACGTCGAGCAACGTTGACAATGACTTGGTAGGGCAGGACGTGGACGTGGTCGTCTTGACCGACGAGTGGCACGCTGAAGACCTCAAACAACTCCTCGTATCCTCCGAACCGAGATTTCATCTCGTGCCTTCCAGGAACCCGAACAACACCTATCGCGTCCTTTGGTTTTCCCTTGTTCCTACCACCACCACAACCACCAACGACGACGAACCACCCAGCTGTAAAGTCGACATCCTAACACCAGGCCTCCTCGGGATCCCACAGATCCCTTCGCAGCACCTCGTCCGCCTCCCACCCCCCTTCGACATCCCCGTCGTCCCCCTCCTCCCGCTCATCTTCCTGAAACTCCGCGGGTGGACCGACCACCTCGCCTCCCACCTCCCGCACATGCAAGAGAAGACGTGGGTCGACGAGGAGGACATCGACGAGATGCTGTGCCTGGCCGTGGAGGTGTACGGTGCGAGTTTAGAGGCGGAAGAAGAGAAGGGGTGGATGCCGGACTGGTTCGTCGAGGAAGGGCGCGAGCGTGCGGAGAAGTATGCGAGGGCGTTCCTGGATTCGTTCGTGTTGTGGAGGGAGATGGGTGTTCCCGTTGAGGATGCGTGGGATGAGGATGATGATGATGGAGCTGGGTATTGTGATGAGGATGATTATGATGACTGATGGTCTTCAGCCGAGGCATAATTGACTCAAAAATCCTGTCCGATATCGGATACACCTGGTGCGCCAAAGTAGCCCTCCGTCACGGGTAGACGAGAACCTCATCTTGACGCTGATCTTTTAACCCCATTCGACACCATACCTCGGTATCTCGGGCCTTAGCCCGGCCTAATGATGCCGAGATAATCACCTTCAGATTTAATCGGACTCCATTTGTAACGGCAGAAGTGGATGAATGAAGGCGCTACCGTTTAACCCAGGCCTGGATCAGGTTGAAGCCGTACGACTCACATGCGTTGCGAGATTCGGCGACAAACCCTGGAACGTTCTAGCCAAGGAATCATTAATCAAGACCAACTTGGGACTGCGCTCAGTGGATTGTCATGACGTAGGGTACAGACTCAACGTGACCTCTTTGAGGTACCATAATCCGCGGAATTGCCTCGAATAGAAACCGCATGACACTTTCTTCCCATCAAGAACCCGTCACATGAAGGAAGCAGCCCAAACCAGGACAGCATGCTCAGTAAGTACCGGCGGATAACAAGGATGATGGTGAACACAGCCAATCATAAACAAACGATATGTAATATAACCCCCCTGCCTATAAAAACAGAACCCCATCGCTCGATCATCCTCAGTCTTCCACCACATCCAATCGATACCCACCCAGCTCCAATCTCCAACCATGCAATCTGTACGCCGTCCCACTCTTCCTCCCCCACCCCTTCATCGTTCGGAACGACGCTAATCCGGTACTCTTTCATATCATAGACCACCCAGATCCCCACTGAATCTGCCGGCTGCGGCTCGGATGCCTGCACCTGCGGCGCGAGGTTCGTTCACCATCATCTTCCTCTTTGAAGTCCGTCGCGTCGTGACTGAGATTGTTGTTC
Source organism: Entoloma clypeatum (assembly GCA_963565915.1). Taxonomy (NCBI): domain Eukaryota; kingdom Fungi; phylum Basidiomycota; class Agaricomycetes; order Agaricales; family Entolomataceae; genus Entoloma; species Entoloma clypeatum. The sequence continues at coordinate 316,849 of OY751491.1, read as the reverse complement.
GTGTTCTTTTTTGTTTCCAGCTGCGGCTGCAAAGCCGGCGAATGCAAATGCTGAAGCGGCCGAGACAACCGATTCACGATCGCTGACCAAACGATGTCGCTCGTCGTCCACTACTGCCCCATCGTCCCCAACCCACGTCACGGCCGTCGGAACCGACTTTTCTCTTTTTTTCCCTCATAAATCCCTGTACAACTTATGTATATTGTCTTCGTGAAAATGTTTAGACCATTGCAAAATGTGTTTCTTTTGAATTTTTCTCTTTCAATGCGACCAAGGTGGCAGGATTGAGCTGAGAGACCACACGTCGGAACTTGTTTTTCAAGGTCCCCCCTCCTTCCTATTATGGTATGTCATGCTCACAAAATTTTATTTTTCTGTGAATAATATGTATGACATCAAAACAAAAAAAATAATTACAACAGTGTTTACTGCTCACGGCCTTATCCAATTCTTCAGTGCAGATGGGCTCATGTGTATGTTTCATTGTACTACTTCGTAAAAGTGTCAAACAAGTCGCCCAAACCGTTCTAAGGAACCCTCCACAATGATATTCACGTTTCCCAGCTGTAGAATTGCCAATTTAGGCATCCATTATGTACATCAATATTTCCCAGGTGTCGTGCGGTTCGGGCGCCAGCATCATATGATTACCAAGCAACTTTCTTTTCACAGAATCACAATGGCAGACTCAGCGCTTCGTGAGCATCAAACTGCAGAATGCCAAGCGCTGTAAGTACATGTTTGGATGACGCCAGACTCTCGAAGGGAGGGGAGGAAACTGGACTGAGCCTATGAGACTACATTCAACAGTTTTTTTTCACCTTCCAATAATTCTGCCATGTCCTTTTCAAGTTCTAAAGCTATCGGTGTCGATCTCGGCACCAACTACTCGTGAATTTTTTTTGATTCAACCTTTTGCTGCTAACTTTTTCCGTGTCTAATCACACATCTTCTTGCAGTTGTGTTGAAATATAGCAAAACAACCGTGTCGAGATTATCGCCAACGACCACTGGCAGGGTAACAGGACATCCCCTTCCTATGTCTCCTTCTCCGACAGCGAGCGTCTCATCGGCGATCTAGCGAAGAATCAGATCGGCGTGAACGCCATCACGTATGTGTCGTCTCTTTTGATCCAACATGCAATCAGATGTAAGTAACCTGATTTCAGTGTTTTTGACGCCAAGCGCCTCATCGGTCGCAAATTCGATGATACAGAGGTGCAATCCGACATGAAGCACTTCCACTTCACTGTCTTCAACAAGGAAGGCAAGCCGTACATTCGCGTTGAATACCTCGGCGAGCAGAAGGAATTCGTAAGCCCGAGTCGCTACAATGACAATTTTTGTTTTTCTGTCTCTGTGCACTCATTTTGACATTCTACTACAGTCTCCCGAAGAAATTTCTTCTATGGTCCTCCTCAAGATGAAACAAACTGCAGAGTCTTACTACCTTGGAACGACCATCAACGATGCCGTCATCAGTGTCCCAGCCCACTTCAACGAGTCGCGACGGCAGGCCACCAAGGACGCCGGAACGATTTCTGGCATGCACGTCCTCTGTCTCATAAACGAGCCGAGTGCCGCCGCCATCGCTTACGGGCTCGACAAGAAGGTGACTGGTGAACGCAACGTCCTTATCTTCGACCTTGGTGGAGGAACCTTCGATGTTTCCCTCCTAACCATTGACGACGGGATCTTTGAAGTCAAGGCCACTGCCGGTGACACCCACCTGGGTGGCGAAGATTTCGACAACCGCCTCGTCGACCACCTCGCACAGGAATGAACAAGAAAGGTGAGGGCTCACACATCACTTTCTTTTTTGTCTAAGCGAAACGGAGCGCGGTCCTGACAACCTTTTTCCCCCCCCAGATATATTTTCCAACCCTTGTGCCGTTCGTCGTCTCCGCACCGTTTGCGAGCGTGCCAAGCGCACCCTCTCCTTAACCACCCAGACCTCCATCAAAATCGACTCTCTCCATGAGGGCATCAATTTCTAGTGCGCGTTTCGAGAAGCTGTGCGATGATCTCTTCCGCAACATTTTGGAACCCGTTGAGAAGGTCTTGCGCGATTCGAAGATCGATAAGTCGGCTGTACATGAGATTGTTCTCGTCGGTGGGTCGACCCGTATTCCTCGTATCGTCAAGCTCGTGTCCGAATTCTTCAACGGCAAGGAGCCCAACAGGAGTGTCAACCCCGATGAGGCTGTTGCCTACGGTGCTGCCGTCAGGGCTGCCATATTGTCCGGTGACACTTCTGAGAAGACCCAGGATCTCCTCCTCCTCGATGTTCTCCCCTTGTCACTTGGGTAAGGCCGACCTTCGCTTGGTATTCCCGTGATTTTACTCAATCCCCCCCCCGCCTCTCTACCCCATGCAGTATCGAGACCCCTGATGGTGTCATGGCTGTCATGCTCAAGCGTCACACGACTACCGACCAAGAAGTCTGAACTGTTTACCTTCCCCGCCGAGTAGCCCACTATCCTTATCCAGGTCTACGAAGGCGAACGTGTTCGCACCAAGGACAACCATCTCCTCGGAAACTCCAAGCTCTCTGGCTTTCCTCCCGCTCCTTGTGAGGTTTCGCCAGATCGAGGTCACATTTGACATTGATATCTGCAGTTTCTTGGACGTCTCCGCCGCTGACAAGACTAGTGGCACGTACAACTGCATCACCATCACAAAAGACGACAGGGGCTGCCTATCCAAGGAGGACCTCGAGTGCATGGTCAACGATGCCCAGAAGTACAGAGGCAAGCCTGTATGCATACATAGCCATCATGTAGCATTTTTTTTTTCTTTCTGTAATGGTGCTGACGGTCAGTCATCACTGCCCCTTTTCGATTCAGCCGAGGATGAGGCCGCCGCTCGCATCGCCGCGAAGAACGGTGGAGTAGGGCCTGTGCCCTGACTCCGCCGGATCACGTGACATACCATATATAGGCTACTGTAATATGTGATGTAGACAGGCCACGTCCATGATCATCCCTCGTCGCGGGCGTTCCCTGTCCCTCGTCGCGGGCGTTCCCTGTCCCTCGCCGACCGCTCCCACCTCTCCAACAGCCTCGAGTCGTACGCGTACAGCCTTTGCAACTCGATCACCGAACTGGAGACTGCCATCGATAAATCCATTGCGTGGCTGGATGGCTCCCAAAGAAGCCTCGAAGGAGGAGTATGAGGAGGAGAAGAAGGAGCTCGAGGGTGTTATCAAGTATGTGCATAATCCATGTGCCAACAGTCTGATCTGATCTGATGAATTTTTTCTTTTAGCTCTATCACACAGAGACTCTTTGGCGCTGCTGCCAGTGGTGGGTTCCCTGGTGCTCCCTGAGGTGCTTCCGGTGGGGTTTTCCTGCTGTTGGGGGGCGAGGAAACAGACTGAGTGTTAAGCCCAGCCTGGCAGAGATTGATTTCTTCAAACACTGGCACGATGTCGATACAAAAGTGATGATTTTTGCCATGTAATTTTGTGTAGCATTCTAGCAGACCATTGAATTTTTTTTAATGATGACGACGACGGTGCGAGGATGATCATGATGATGACACAATGGGAGGGACAGTATTACTATCTGGGGCTTTTCAAGTTCCCAGTTGCCAAACCACTCAGGCTCCTCCTCCTCTTCGAGCCCTACATGAAGGATTTCATCGACCCCAGTACAACCGCATCACGATCACCAATGACACAGGCCCACCTATCGGAGTGTTGTGGATGCTGGTCGGCAGTTTGGAGTAATCCAGAGTTCAAGTTTGCACACTGTCCTTCAACTCTGTTGATTCGAAACTATGTCCAGGGCCATGCTGAGAGCAAGTGTTCCTATCATGAAACCTATCAATGGAAACATCAGAGAACATCGGGAAAACCTTGAATGGTGAAATCGACATCAATGAGTATCAAATGTACCAAATGGATCACAAATAGAACCGCAAAGCACCTCGTGGATAACATAGTGATACATTGTTAAGAAATTCAATCTTATTGAACATAGTCTTATGATAGGTCGTAGTCAAGGGGATATATTTGAACTAAAATTGTGCGCTAAGAAAGGCTAAGAATGGATGATTCTGCATCAGCAAATCAGACATGTGCTACAGAGCGCTACATAGCACTCTGTAGCATACATCCCTGAGAACGTAGTGCCCTATAGTGCCCACAGCAGCCATAGCACATGTCTGATTTGCTGATGTGTACAAGTGACGATCAGTGAACGTGTTTGCGTAGAATGTGTCACATAGGTCAAGGACATTACTGCCTGTCCATTCATCGGGGGCACGGGATCCGAAGTGAGGGAAAAGGTGTATACTCCTCCGTATGTTGGCAATCGGGATGATGCTACATATGCGGCCGCCATCTTGATCTTTCAGCACTCGAATCTTATACAAATGGTGATGGGGCGACGGGTCATCAAACGTTGAGTACCACTCAACATATGCTAGGTGGGCAGGGATTGTGAAGTAAAGATTTCTGAACATGTGGTGCGCGTGAGTCTGCGGTAATGAAAATATAACGCGCACACAGGCAATATGATAGCCTACGAATAAAACAAACAAACAATCTGTCAAGAAGATCTTACGGTCAGAACTCACCTGTTATACCTGTTGTTTCCCCTGTACCATCGTTTACCAATGCAGTATCAAATCGTCCCAGCACCACACACCCACGTTGATCCTTTGATTCCAGTCGAGCAAGTACAGCATCCGCAGTCGACGTAAGGTGAGTGAAGGGGTCGGTTTGTAACCACTTTAACCGATGCCAGACAGGAACCTTTTGAAATGGAATATGAACCATCCAGAGACGCGCTTTGATTTGCTGTGGCTTGAGCGTGGGTTTGTTGATGCATATAACGTAGCGAGCCAATGCTGTCTGAAAGAATGGGGCCCCATAAATCTGGCCAAGTTCATCAAATCTAACCACCCGTATGGAAGGGTGCTTGGCCATACGGAGGGAACGATCGAGCTCAAGGCCAGGCGGGAGCCATTCTGCTTTCTTGAAGCCCGGGGATCCACTTTCCTGCCATTTGATGTACTGGGAATGTTGAAGAATCTTCTCCTTTCGTTCGAGCCATAACGTCATCTGGGAAAACTCATCTTTGCGGTTAGAGGCGGCATAGGCGTCCTTGGCAAAATCGATATGGAGTCGTTCGGTATACTGAGTGTTCATGTTATCTGTTGTCCCATAAAGCTTGATGGCAGAGACGTAATGAGCAGCCCAGTGGAGTTTTGGAAGGTTGAATGACTCGTGAATGCCCAGCTCCATGGGCGGCATATGGCGGCATCGAGCATCAATCTCAGCAGCCCCACAAGCATCGATAACCCAGCCAATGAGGTGTTTCATAACGCCCTGATATAGTTGATGCAAGACATCGGGGGTAATGGAGCGGTAGATGTGGACATAAGGTAGATCCTTCCAGAAGGGGTCGACAACAGGCTTAACGCCAGCAGCCTTGCAGGTTTGGAGAAAGCCAGCAGGATCAGTATCAAAGGAGTCGAGGGCCTCTAATACATGGTCAAGTTTACGGAGTGCAGGGGGGTTATCACGATCAAAATCTCCAAGCTCGTCGCGATGGACTGGGCATGTTGGGCACTCGCCAGAGAAGATACAAGTTGTTAGAATGTGTTCTGGGTAATCACTCACGATGCAGGCCAAGATTGGGTGATTTCGGTGAGTTTTGCCGTCGCCTGTCATCATAAAAACACCATCTTCAACAGCAGACTGGAGGGAAGAAAAGATGTGGCCCATACACACATAATAAAGGTTGGATAGAAGTCGGCGTCGTGAGGCGGTGTTGGTAACGCGCTCAAGGCAAGTAGTGGGCAGATAACCGATCAAAACATATGCGCGGGATGAGGGTTTCGGGCGAATTTCTTTTGGGATGTTTCCAATTGTTAGGTACACAGGATATGTGCTCTTGTTGCGGAAAAGCGTAAGCTGGGTCTTGTCCGTTGAGATGATGAGAGGAACAATAGTTGCACCAGGCTTTGCACGGTCAACTTCTTCCTGCATGAGTACAATCAACAGCATGCCCACAAGCGCAAACAAACTCATCACCTGCGTTGCCCACCACCATCACCCAGTGTGCATGTCATGATACATGCGAGTTATCTTCTCCTCACTTGTGTAGTGTCGCTCTGGGGTGAAAACAAGGTATAGCGCAAAATCCGGATCACCAAACAGGGCGCCTATGCAGGCCAATGTGTCGCACAGGTAAACATTGAAGACTTCATTATCAATCATGATTTCATGTTGTTCAAAGTGTGGGCAGCCAGGGAGAGTGTGGTTGATGAGCTGATTTAGTTGAACTGAATTCTTGAAGGACAATCCAAGACATTCGACGACCTGTTCATAACTATAAGCCTACTTTCCTGCATTATCAGAAGATCTACTCACCCCATCAATCTTCATCAGTTCTGTAAATGCTGTTGAGCTGGGCCCATGAAGCTTGGCCCATTTTCCAACCTCCCAATCTAGTTTCGAAGAAAACGGTGCATACATGTTATTCCGGTTCATCAGATCCCAGATCTTTGGTGTACAAGTCATTTGTGCTGGAGGCATCACGGCGATAGGCCCAACCCGCATTTTTGTTTGGAAACTTGATGATGAAAGGCTTCTTGGCAAGCAGCTTCTCATCATGGCCTCCTCAGATACGAAGGGGCATATAGGTCTCTGGCTCTGAGGCACAATCTTCATCGGCTGTTCCTTTATTTGACAAGACTCCATCACCAACAAGTCCACTTCGCAACCACACAAACAAGGTAATCCTCTATAACCTCCACCCATGCTATCATCGAGGTGATTTTTGTTTAGCTCCAAGTCATCGTTTGGCCAAGCAAAAAGCACTGGAAACTGTTATGCGTAACAAACTGTTCCAAGGTTCGGGCAGAGTATGCAGGAAGATGGAAAGGCGAAGAGCAATGTGATTGCTAAATCTAAGGAATGTAGCTATGGTACATGAGGTTTATATAGTACTGACTATGAGCGGTAGCGAATGAGTCAGTAACTGCGGAAGGCAGTGTGCATGAGTAAGGCGACTGCGGAAGGCTATGCACTAATAAGTAAGCTGACTGCGGAATGAGTCAGACAGCTGCGGAAAGCGAGTCAGTGCGGGAGCGAAGTATACTAAAGGAAATAAAGTATAATACGATATGTGTAAGAGGGGGCCGATGAGTAAAAGTGAAAAAGTAAGCGTATATGTCCGTAGTCGTTAGTCCGTAACATGTTCCCCTCCTCAAGGTCTGTGTCCTCACAGACTACCTACTCCCATCCATCGTTGCCATTTGGATCGGCCCAGGCAGGGTCAACTCGGTTACCCCAATCCTTTATCAGTTCATTGTTTACCGCCGTGGCAAACTCTAAACCTCGAACGGCGAGGCGAAGGCGTCGATTCTCGACAGCAAGGGTGTTGGTATAGTTTTTGAGGATGAGCTTCTCCTCAGCGGTGGGGGCGGTTGGTAAATCGGAGAGGGTATGAAGGCGGATATGCATCTGCCGGTGGAGGATGTCGGCGACGGAGGTTTCGAGCACATGGATCTGGTCGCGCATGGAGAGCGCTTCGCCGATGAGGGTGGTGATGGTGGGGTTGATATCGGAAGCATCGGTGGAGGCGGCGGTGATGTTGGACATGGCAGAAATGATGTTTGAAAGGTATAAGAAGAACGGCGTGTTGGGCGAGAAGAGTTGGAGCAGGGAACTCGATGTGACAGAAGTCGATGTGGAAAATGGTTCTCAAAGTTTGTTCTTTTATCGTGGACGCGATGGATTTTGCCGATGAAAATCTCGGATCAAGTCTTGAGCGTTCTGAACATTAGTCCGAGGTTCCCACGTGTTCTCTTCTGGGCCATACCCTTCCCATTGGACAAGGTACTGGATCTTTCCACGGAATTTCCGAGAGTCCAGGATCGTGGAGACATGGTATTCTTCTCGTCCTTCGACGATGATCGGATCAGGGGCTGGCTTCTTTTTCTGAATGGCATACTTCGGGGTTTCGTATGGCGATAACAGGGTCTCGTTGAACACAGGGTGGATCATCTTCCAGGTTTTGGGAAGATCAAGACGGTATGCGCTAGCTCCTTTCTTCTCTAGAACTTTGAACGGTCCGTGTCGGAGGGCGTCAAGTTTCTTCGAGGGACGATCAGTCCTGATGTTAGTCCCTTCCAGCCACACCTTGTCTCCGTTGCGGTAATTCCAAGATGGGCTTCGTCGTGTGTCAACTGTCTTCTTCATCTGATCCTGGGCCTGTTTCAGTGCTGCGTTGGCTTCTTCTCGTGCCTGTTTGAGTTTTTTCAAGAAGTCGTTTGCCGCTGGATTGGTGTCTTCCAACACAAGTTCTCCCTTCCAAGGATGCAGACCGTAGTTGAGATAGAATGGTGTGTACTTTGTCGCTTGATGTTCTTTGTCATTGTACTGGAACTCTGCGATTGCGATCCATTCCGCCCAATCATCTTGTAGATGGTTGACAAAGTTTTGTAAGAACACCTCGGTTTCCTGATGCGATCGTTTGGCTTGTCCATCAGTTTGTGGATAGTACGCAGTGGACAGGTTTCTCTTGATTCCCAACATGCGGCAAAGTATCTCCATGAACTTCGCGGCGAACTGTGGTCCTCTGTCGCTAATGATCTTCTTAGGGATCCCATGAAGCTTCCATATCTGGTCCTGATAGATCTTGGCTAATCCTTCAGCCGATAGTTCCACGGTTGTCGGGATGAGATGAAGCATCTTTGAATGTCTGTCCGTGATGACCAGAATTGCGTTCTTCCCATCAGATTCTGGTATCGGTCCTACGACGTCAATCCCTATGTCTTCCCATGGTTGACTTGGCGCGGCGTTAGGGTGTAGAGGGGCGTGTCTCCTTTGGCAGCTGATCTTGTTACGTTGACAGGTGTCACAACCTTTCACATACTTCTTTACGTCATGTAGGATGGTGGGCCACCAGTAGGTGCGAGTGAGGAGTTCATGTGTTCAATATTGTCCTGGATGTCCTGCCACTGGTGCGTCGTGCGCTTCAAACATCAGTTCTTGGCGCAATTGTGGGTCTGGTGGAACATAGACTCATTCTCCTGCGTAGGTGATGCCATTTTCCTGCTGGTACCAGTGAGGATTCTTCTTCAGACCCTGGGCTACTTCTGTCTCCATGTGATTCGAGGCCTTGATGCGTGCGATCCATGGGTTTTCGATGGTTGTGATGTTTCCGATTTTGATGGAATCAGATGTTTCACCCCCTTCAAAGAATTGTTCCTCCATGAACATCTCCATTTGTATCACATCTTCTGATTCCAATCGTTTCAAAAATAGCCCCTCCTTGAGCATTTGGTCGCTGTCCTGCGGCTCGAGTTCTGTCTCATACCAGGGTAAACGTGACAGGATGTCTGCTTTCGCGTTTGTCTTCCCAGGTACATGTCGCAATTCAAAGTCATAGTCTTGTAACCTCATCTTCCAGCGCCTCTGTCGTTGGTTTAGGTCCTGAGGACGCCGGAAATACTCCAGGTTTTTGTGATCGGTTAAGATCTCGAAACGTTCCTTGGCTTCAAGTAGATAATGTCGCCAGTCCTTCAGTGCTTCCATGACTGCCAAGAGTTCCTTGTCATATATCTCGTAATTCTGTTCGGCCGCGGACATGGTCCGCGACAAGAACGCGATAGGATGCCACTTGTCGTCTTGTTTCTGTGAAAGTACCGCTCCAATCACATAACCCGATGCATCGGTTTCGACCCTGAACTGTCCATCCGGTTTGGGCAATGCCAAGACTGGTGCCGTTGTGATTGCCCGTATGAGACCTTCAAATGCTTCTTGCGCCGCTGGTCCCCACGTGAATGCTGTACTTCCCGTAAGTGTTGTGAGTGGCTTTGCACATTGATAGAAGTTGGCAAATCCAAGGAACTTCTGAACTTCCTTTTTTGATGTGGGTGCTTGCCAGTTTCGGATTGTATCCACCTTCTCAGTTTCCATCTCAACACGTCCTTCTCCAACGACATATCCCAATATGGGGCATTTCGTTACTTCCCAAAGACACTTCTTCTCCTTTAGGAACAGGTCATTGTCTGACAGAATCTGCAAGATCTCTTCGGTGTTCCGGGCGAGTTCTTCCTTGGTTTTACCAATAACCACTATGTCATCCATGTAAATCACACAGATGCGCCGACGGATCTGATCCCTGAATAGGCTGGCCATCATCCGAGAGAACGTTCCCGGGGAGTTGCAGAGACCGAAAAACATGACTAATGGTTCAAACAATCCTCGGCTGGTCAGGAAGGCGGCTTTCCATTCGTCACCCTTCTTGATCCGCACGTTATTGTATCCCCACATGATGTCCATTTTGTTGAAGTAGACTGCATCCTTCAATACATCCAAGAGGTCGTTGATGCATGGGAGTGGGAATTTGTCCTTAACCGTGAATTTATTGACCGTGCGATAATCCTGTACCAATCGTTTGGAACCGTCTTTCTTGTTAATGAAGAAGCAGGGTGATGCATAAGGGGATTTGGACGGTCGGATCTTTCCGGTTGCCAGGCCTTCATCAATGAATTCGTCCAGTTCTTCTTGCTCCTTTTGGGTCATAGGATACGTGTTTCCTCCTAGCTCCTTTGGTGCGTCCGGTGTAAGTTCGATGCCGTGGTCCCATTCTCTTTCCTTTGGGATCTTGTCAAAGTTTTCTTTTTCAAAGAGATGGGCAAAACGTTCAACGTATGAGGGTCGTTTGGTTGTGGGAGGTGGTGTGGGAGTAACTGCTTCCAATATGGGGTCTCCGGGCTTCCATTTCTGATCCGATTTCTTGGGCGCGTCCTTGTCTCGTACTTCCACCATGCAAACCCGATGTTTGCGACCATTAAGGTTAACCCTGAAATCCGAGTGTTTGGTTTGACATGTTGATGGGCACCGGTTGAATGTTACAGCGCCGGTCGTCCAATTGATTGTGGGGTTGTGGTGCACCAACCAGTCATGTCCCAAAAGCATGTCCGTTCTCCCAATGTCCAATACCATTGCTTCCATGGTTTCCTGGTGTGTTCCTAAGTCCAGCTTGACTTCGGCAAGTTTTTCTGCTTTCTGTTGTCGGTTCGGCGATCCATCCGCATTTAGGATTGATATGGGCTTTATTCCCCGTGTGGGAAGGTTCTGTTCGCGTACTATTCTGGGATGGATACATGTGCGTTCACATCCGCTATCAACCTCGGGTCGAATGGCCTTTGGTCCTCGTCGTGTTTTGATCTGAGCTTGCAGCTTGATCTCTCGTCGTTTCGGAGGTTTATCTCCCTTGACAATCTTAGTTGACGCAACGGCTCGCTTTGCAGGGATAACATAAGTTATATTGTCTGTAGCTGCACCAGGCAAGCGAGTTCGTTTAATGGATAAGGGTCGCGACTTAGCGTCGTTTAATCGGACCCTTCGGGAAAATCCTTCTCATCGGTCTCTATGGTGATGGTTTCATCATCATCGGTATCTCCATCAGATACCTTCCTAATCTTTCCAGAGTTCTTCTTCGGCTTGCGGCAGTTGCGCGCAATATGTCCTTCTTGGTCGCAGTTGAAACACTTACGACCATCTTTCTTCTTTGGGGCTTTGCAGTCTTTGGCAAGGTGACCAAAGCGCTGACAGTTGTAGCAACGGGCTACTCCTGCTTTGTCGATCTCCATGGCTTTGCCTTGACCACCATAAGTGGTGCCCAATCCGGTGCGTGTGTCGCCACCCCCTCGGATGACTAATGCATGTCCCTCCATCTGTCGTCCCTTGTTTCGGATCTCCTTTGCGTAATCAGTGTACGTCTTGCCATCGCTAGCCACTTGTTCAGAAATTCTGCGGTTGACATTCTTTTCCAGGATATATTTCCCAGTTTCTTCGCCAAGATTTGACAGCTTCAAGAGCTCTTCGAATTCGTCCAAGAATTCGTCGATGGTGCGTTTCTCCTGTTTCAGGACTTTGAGTCTCGCCTTGGCCGCTGCCGACTTGTTGGCAATAGAGAATCGCGTAGCGATGTCGTCTGAGAACCCTAACCAGGTGATGTTCTCGCCATAGGTGGCAAGGTCGTCTAACTTGTTGCTGGCCCAGTGTTTACCGGACCCTTCCATCATGCGGGATAACACCGCAAGAATTTTCTGATCATCGGACAGGCCCTTCTGGAACCTGATGTATAATTTGGTGGCTTTCCACCACTCGTCGAAGGTGTGTCTGTCTTTGAACATCCCAGGATCTTTGATGATTTTGGATGTATCCATAGAGGTGTCGGATTGTTGGGATGAAGATGGGGTTCGGGATATAGGTAGGGGTTGAAAATCAGTCCCTGTTCTAGGCGTCTGTTCGGTATCTGACTGCGCGGAGTCAAAAGTAAATTCGTCAGGGGACTCGTCGGCGGAATCGGTGGCAAAATGTTCGGGGTATTTCCTCTGTAGATCTCTAAGGAATCTCTGTTCCTGCGCGTCTGTTGGTCGCGAGAAGGGGTCAAGTCTCTCGTTTCGTGCCCAACGGTTGTACTCGGTCTGTTGCTCATCGGTGGTGAAGTGGGCGTAGATCTGCTGCTTCGAGTAAGACGTGGTGATGCGTCTCTGGGACGTCTTGATGTGAGCGTCCTAATCAATCTTCTGATAACGGTTGTCTGGACACCGATAAACTCTCTGATCTCTGTGATCCGACCTGTTTGAGGTCCTTCTTGAACGCGAAAGCTTTCGAGTTCGTTCTGTCGGGCGTTGTAACGCGCGATCTGGTGTTGCTGAGCAAGATGGATGCTCTCTGCTATCTCGCCGTGGGGGCGATGCTTGTCGTTGTCTAGTTCTTTGTCAAGCACCTGCTGTAGGATGCGACGGATCTCCGATTCGATGTACTGCTGGATGAGTGTAAAATCAATACTGTCTCGAGGACTTAGCTCCTCCTGTCGGGCTTCTGGCGTGCTGAATGGGTTACTGGTGAAGTCTTCAAAGAAGCGCGACGTCTTGACTCGTCTGGTAGTTGCTCTCTTCGCTCTGGGCGAACCTAACGAGATTTAGCAACTTGTTATGCATAACAAACCGTTCCAAGGTTCGGGCAGAGTATGCAGGAAGATGGAAAGGCGAAGAGCAATGTGATTGCTAAATCTAAGGAATGTAGCTATGGTACATGAGGTTTATATAGTACTGACTATGAGCGGTAGCGAATGAGTCAGTAACTGCGGAAGGCAGTGCGCATGAGTAAGGCGACTGCGGAAGGCTATGCACTAATGAGTAAGCTGACTGCGGAATGAGTCAGACAGCTGCGGAAAGCGAGTCAGCGCGGGAGCGAAGTATACTAAAGGAAATAAAGTATAATACGATATGTGTAAGAGGGGGCCGATGAGTAAAAGTGAAAAAGTAAGTGTATACGTCTGTAGTCATTAGTCTGTAACAGAAACTGCTGGTAAATGATTTTCTTCCCGGGCCTTGTCTACCTGTTCACATTGTCAGTTTGGCATGGAGCAGCCTCAAAAGGCACGCACAAACGTCCTGGATCACCTATCATATCCAGGGCTTCAAAGAAGCAGGGTATATTTTACCGTTTCTCGAGTTTGTTGTGTCATTGACTTATTTTATGTAGTACCTGCCTGTGAACCTATGACCCCCGCTCCTGCTGGGAAAAAGCAAGGTGAATCGTACATCAAATCCTTGCAGATATATGTTCACAGATTATTTTGGAGCCAACGGACGTGCCCCACACTGAAAGGCTCCAGCACAAATTGACACCAATGATGAAGACAAGGACATGTCTGATCAAAACAATGAAGCCATCCAGGCTCTTGTATCAAGGATGACAAGAACTCAATGATGCAAACAATCTCTGGATGATGAAGATTCCAATCAAGAAGAACCTCATGAAGATGAAGATGAGGCCTCCGACAAAGATGATGCACCTACCCGAGACACCCTCTTGGCTGAGGTAAGTCATCCTTGTCGTTTAGTCAATGAAGTCTTATGCCCTCCTCAAGCGCCCTCATTGGAAGGTCAATCATGTGAAGAAGTCTTGTCCAGATGCTGCTGATGATGCCAATGATGAGGTGGGTGTAGAGTTCAATCAAGAGGATAGCATGGGACTCCATGAAGGTGGCGTGGAGCCCGACAACGAGGATGACATGGAATTCAATGATGGGGTGGATAGTGATGGTCACCCACCTGCCTTCGATGAGCTTGACAATGTACAGAGCTTTGTGAAGAAACAAGTATGTTCTATTCATCTTCCTCTATACTAGCATGCTAACATGGGAAACAGACCAACTCCATGTGAGCCCTGGCTCAAATTGCAGAGGCAGGTGTTTAGCCTATCCCCAACTTTCTAATTCACTGATACCTTCCAGGTTCCATGGTGGGCAGGGGTGCCCGCAAAATACTGCACATATAAGAAGCCGCTCGTTGAAGAATCTACTGTGGACAATGATGATGATGACAGGTCCCCAGGAAGTGAGCTTGATGCCACCGACAATGACCCCAATTATCCCAGCCAAGATGGCCTCTATATCCCACCACAGCCTGGATCTCGTAGCCTCCCATTGACCCTTCAACCCACTCCCACCTGAGCTTTTATTTGTGCCTGCATTCGATGTGGTGTAGGACACACACTATTCATAAACTCTTACGTGTCACCGGCTGACACTGAGGCTCACAACAGTGAGATTACAAAAGATACTGTTGAAACTTTTCCCATCACGTAGATTAGATTACATTACATTACATCACGTGACCTTTACATATCTTCATTACATACTTGTTTGGTTGGTACAAACAGTAGTACGGTATATAAGACCAGGAAACTGTCAATATCAACAAGTTGTCTCTTGACTCTTAACCAGCTCCATCGCTCTCACCAGCCTCAACCGCTCTCACTAGCCTTACCCCCTCCAAACCATGTAAGTGACCATAGCGGTATCGTAGAGTACTTCCACTGTAGCTATGTTGCTCAGTACACCTGTGGCTAGCGCCCAGGTGGAACTTCAACAGGTTATGGGCCCCGGATAGCAGAGGGACTTGGGAAACGCTGGCAACAGTGAGTACCTGCCCACTCTACCCTGGTTGGCAAAGAACCGATCAAAAGATCTAGGTTCTGAGTCTTACTTCTTCACATATGAACCTGGGAACATCATTACGACAAGTACCTGTCATGAGATGTCCCTAAGGGGATTGACCTAGTACACTCCATGTGGAAACGTTGATCGCACCTCATACGTTTTTGACATATAAAGGGTTTTCCCGTGACCGCTATTCCTAAAGGGAATATGTCATAAGGAATCATTTAATTGTTTTCTTGAATCATATTCATAACACATCACTGATTGGGAACCCTTTTAGATTCATCTACAATGTCTACTTCTCGCTCTGCTCTTGACACCATCACCCCCATCGACTACCAAAGCTGGGCCGAAAAGATGAAGTCCTACCTCCTCCATCAAGGAGTTTGGCGCCTTGTTTCTGGCGACATCACCTGCCCTGTCATCGCCGACTTCACCATCACGGTCTCCACCCCTGGTGCCACTGCTGCCGCTCCCCCTGTGCTGGCTACTACAGTCGACCAGCCCGGCTTCCGCAAGGAAGAAAAAGCCTGGATCAGGGACGACGACGTAGCTCTCGGGGCGATACGCCTGAAGGTCTCTGAGGCGATCAGACGACACATTAAAGACAGCACCTCGGCACTTGGCGCGTGGAAAACGCTGAAGGATGCCTACTCCAAGGTATCCCCGGCTGTCATCTTCAGTGACTTCAAGGCCGCCGCCACCTACAAGCTGTCTGGACGCGACCCCGTGCCTGAAATCGAACGCCTGGGGTCTCTTTTCGCCCGGCTCGCCAATTCGAGCTTTATCGTCCCCGATCTGATGCAGGCAATGATCCTGGCCAATGCAATTCCCAACGCCTGGTCGTCGCTCTCCACCGCACTTTTCCAGGTCTATGACGCCGACGATTTCACCTACAAGGCCGTCGCCGAGAGCATCATCTCAGAATACAGGCGCAAGTATTCGGTCGGGTCTACTCGTACGTCCAATGAGCAGGCCCGGAAAATTTCCGGGACAAAGCGCAAGGGGCAGGACCCCAAATGGGAAAAGCAGCAAAAGCCGAGTACCTCACAGAACGACGCTGACGAACAGCCTAACTCGACTGACCCTAGTACCACTTTTGAAAAGAAGAAGGGAAAAGGACGCTGGCGCAACCAAAAGAAAAGCGCCAACACTGCGGACAACACGTCCGACCATGTGGAAGAAACGGTTGAGTTTGTTGCTCCCGCCATCCACTTCCCTCCTCTTCCGGCACCGTCCTTCACCACCATCACTGGCCGCGGGAAAATGACAAGTACCGCACAGCCTGATTCCGGAAAAATGCAGTCGCTCCTGCAACGAATGAACCCCCCTCCGTCACAGTACACCGGGCTTCCTTCTGGAAAACCGTCCGTGTGGAAAAAGAATGATCACATCCGCAAACTCGCGCGGAACATTGGTGCTCGTCCCTCTGGATCGAACCTTTGTATCCTAGATACCATCATTCCTGACATCGATGAAAGGCCGGCTAGACAGCGTCGCGTAGCCCCATCGATAGAAGAATCGCTGAAGATGATGGACATAGACCATCAAAGCGAGTGGATGGGGCCGGAACAATTCGAAGATGGGCTGATCGAACTTGACGGTTCGTCACATCCTTCTCTCAAACTTGACCAAATGGGAAACACTAATAATCACACACAGACGTTTGAATATATATTAGCTAGTACCGATGCAGATAGTATAGATCTCTTTAGTGATGATCTGTACAAAAAATATATCAGACATTTCGCGTCCTGCACACACTGCAAAGAGAGAGAACGCGCTCAGTGGATCTTAGATTCCGGCGCATCATTACACTTTACCCATGAGTTCAAAGACTTCGCATATTACAGGCCTCTCAAGGCTAAGCGATTTGTCCAAACAGCTGCAAAGGGAAAGAAACTGGAAATTCTCGGAGTTGGGGCCGTTCCAGTATGTACAGCATATCCTAAATGGGGAAATAAAAACCCACCTTCTCCGACCTGTATTCTACATTCCGGACATGGACACACGCCTATTGTCCCTAGGCGTCTTCCTCAATCACGGTTACAAAGTAGACGGAATGCGTGGAGAAATCAACATCTCCAAAGGACAGAACAAAATACAGTTCTCGCCTCACATTCTCGGACAAACCATTTATTGGTTAGACACTGAAATACGCTATGACCAAATCCATGCGATCTCTAGCGAAATCACTGTCGAAACCTGGCACAAACGCCTTGGCCACCCAAATGACCAGGCGCTCAATAAGATTCCCACCAGTACCAAAGGAGTACCCAAAACATTAGTACGTGAGAAATCACAGGAAAGCTGCACAGGGTGTCTCAAAGGGAAAATGCCGAATCAGTCATACCCCAATTCAATGACGAGGGCTGTCAAACCCTTCGATCTGATTCATTCAGACCTGAAACAGATATCCACGGCATCGTACCACAAGTACAAATACTTCCTCACGTTTTTGGACGATTTTTCATCTCATGTCTGGGTCGTCTTGCTTAGGAAAAAGTCTGGTGCCATTACGGCACTGAGACAGTTTCTTACGATGATCCAGAACCAATTTGCCGCTACTTCTAAGAAGTGGCAAGTTGATGGAGGTGGAGAATTTGACGAATACAAAGATGTACTTGCCGATCATGGAATTCTGATCGACATCACGCTCCCATATCAGCACCAGCAGAATGGTAGAGCAGAAAGGATCAATCGAACATTATGGGAAAAATCTCAGGCATTGCGCTTCAATGCATGCTTACCGCCCATGTGGTGGGAATTCTGTTTGGAACACGCAGCATTCCTCTACAACAGAACCCCCATGCAGCGTCTTGAATGGAAAACCCCTTACTTCAGGGTGACCAATGAGATACCTGACATGTCCAGCGTCAGAGTATTTGGATGTCAGGCATATGTATATATCCCAAAGGAGAAACGTAGGAACTCCCTGGAATCAAGATCCCGATTGATGATTTATCTCGGATCGAAACCAGGGGTCAAAGGATACCGCTTCATGGATCCTGAGACCAACACGATTTTCATGGGCGGGAAAGCTATCTTTGATGAAAGCAAGTACCCTAGATGCCACATCGACCCGTTGCCAGAAAACCACCCAGAAATGGAAGACCCAGAGCCGGCTGATGAGTTTGAGGATCTCATTCCCGGCAGCAATGATGACAATAGTCACAATGAAACACCTCATGACCCAGTTCCCATTGAACAGGATCAACCTGAATCAGACAACGAACTGCCTGCCAGTGAGCCTGATGACGAACCATGAGTACCCACTCCGGAACCCGAGCAAGTACCAGATCGACCAATCAGGGAACGACGAGTTCGGAAGATGCCAGGAAGCATCTATTGTTGAACATATCGCCAGATATGTCGCACCATGTGCTTGTCACAGGAAGTGACTATAAGTCACTATTACCATATATGTAAGTTTATGGTACAACCACGGACGCATGACTTGTTTATGCATTGTTTGTACAATGGTCCGTGCGCATATTGGATTAGTATAAATACCCATGTATTTAGTATGATGAATCCTAACTTCTTGAACACCCCAGTTCTTTGAGTTAACTAACAAGCTAGTATAAGCTTCTAGATTCCCTTTAGTTACTCTTAACCAGGTTAGTTGAGCTTCCACTATGCCTTCGTACCGCTACGTCTTGAGCGCCCTTTGGGCAGCCTACGTCGGTTACATCATTAGGTTATGGGCCCCGGCCCTAGCGCCGCATGCTCTAAGCATCCTAGCTTTTGCGCTACTATTGGCAGCATCCGCTTTGTATGCTACCCTGGAGACTGGTTTCCTCAGCATCGAATACATCGAGCTCGACGGTTCCCTCGACGGTGAACCTCGTAGCATTCGAGGTATTGAATGTACCTTTCAATGGGCCATTCTTGATCGATTGCTTGAGAGAATCCCTGTCACAATGATCATATCACGAGAGCAAGTCCATATGGTGCCAACGGCACAGGGCTCAGTCCCTTCAGGTCTTGATGACAATGGACGCATCGTTGCTCGTTGCGGAGTGTGTCGACAACTCGTTGTTGACAGTCAGCATTGCCCGAGGCATTGCATAGACAACACTACCTTTGACTACTCGTGTACTACGTGTGATGCAGGAGGAGCAAGGACTCGAGCTTTGAACCGCAGACGGCGTAATCGCCATACTGAGGTACCTGTTGCGGTACCTACCCAAGATGGAGATCCTACGGATCCTCTGCCCGTGTATGTTGATGATGGGACCATCCCTGAAGCACACGGGGCACCTCCTCTTTCGCCTCCGGCCCGACAAATTCGGTTGCCGGAAAATGACACCTTAATTGAGGCGGCGAACAGAGCGAATGAAGTCATGCTCCCTATTCAGGGAGGATCTTGCACCTGTGGGCAACACAGCACTCAGGGCGCACATGACGATTGGGTAGAACTAGTGATGGCATTTCATATGCTACCACTAGACCAAACAGAGAACGAAGAATGATGATCGACAAGGCGGCTCGTCTATTTATTTTTCTGATGCGCTTTTTCGATAAAAACATATGCTGATTCTATTTATGTTTCACAGCATCATCATGTCTTCAAACTCTAAACTCAACCTCGCTTCTTCCGTTCCAAAACTCACCACCACCAACTTCTCCGTCTATCAGGAGAAAATGAGCGCCTACTTGAAGGCAGCTAAAGTGTGGAGGATCGTCACCGGCGACAAAAAGTTCCTGGCTGATTCTAAAGAGACAGATTTCCAAGACAAGTTAAACACTTGGCATGAACAGGACGATCAGGCCCAAGGCCTAATCCAGATGTCCATTTCGGACTCTCTCGTCCATCACATCAAGGGAGCTAAAACCTCCAAGGAGATGTGGGACCTGATCGCCACTAAACTGTCCACGGTCGGCCCGTCCACCGTCTTTGCTGATTTCCAGCAACTCCTCCGCACTTCTCTTTCTCCCGCCGATCCTTTATCTGGCATCGATAAGATGCAGACCCTATTTCAGCGACTCGAGCACAACCACATAGATATCCCCAAGTTCGTCCGGATCATGATGATCCTGAATGGACTGCCTCAGGGCTATGATGGTCTAGTACACAGCATCCTATTTGATGCGGTGCACTATGTGGCGCCTGGCGGCAATCAGTCCACAGTACTCGAAATCGGGAAGGTAATCGAGCAAATACGCTCGGAATACTTCCGTAAAAACCCGCACGCTCCACAGTCCCAAGGAAGTGCTCACGCGAACAAAATCTCTGCAGTAAAACGCGCTCGTCCCAACCCCCCGAAGT
The DNA here is from genome assembly GCA_963565915.1 of Entoloma clypeatum. Classification (NCBI taxonomy): domain Eukaryota; kingdom Fungi; phylum Basidiomycota; class Agaricomycetes; order Agaricales; family Entolomataceae; genus Entoloma; species Entoloma clypeatum. The sequence goes on along the minus strand of OY751491.1, from coordinate 296,590 downwards.
ACCAGCCTCGCACTGGACCCTCTCAGGGATCTTCGGAAGGACCGGCTGCTAATCAGCAGCATTCGCATCAGCACTCCAAGCCCTGGAAGGGCAAGGGACGAGGAACTTCTGCCGGGAAGACCAAGGGCAAAGGACCCTGGAAAGGTAAAGAGAAGGCGCATTTTGCCTCCTCTGCCATGGATAGCGCCCCTGATGGGCAGCTTCCAATCCAGACCTTACCCAACACGGTCATTTATGGAAATGGGTCTATCTTCACTCCGCACCCCTCATCATCCACCGACTGGAGGATAAGGAACAACCAATCGCTTGCGATTGGTAATATTCCTGGCCCAGGCCCTTTCACGGACCTGGATGGAGCGCGCACACTAGCTAACAGCATTGGTGTCCCTCCAACAGCTCAGAATCTAACTCGCCTCGTCGAGGTCCCCGCACTTCAACGTAATGAAGCTGCGACGTCAAGGCCGCTCTCAGCGCCTCCGACAATGGACCCCCGGAATCACCGCATTCCGGTTTTCGAAGAAACACCGAGTAGAATCAGCTGGGCCGATGAGATGGATACAGAAGACATAGCCCCCACAATAAGGGGCTATTACGATGAAGGATACGTCAACGACTATATGGAGTATGAAGTTTCCCATGGTGATGGAAACAACGACGACATGGGGTATGTTTCACATTCAAAAGCACGTACAATGCAGTTAACAAATACTTCACAGAAGCCTCTTTGGAGACGAGTGAATGGACGGCGGTCCAATGTATTTTTATCACCTGCTGTACATGCGCTTATAGCGCAAATAAATTCTCATTATGCGAATTGTGCTGAATGTAAGAAACAGAATCAATCCAACTGGATTCTTGATTCAGGTGCATCATTGCACTTTACTTATGATATCAATGATTTCATTGAGTATACCCCACTAAAAGATCGTCAATCTGTGCAAATTGCGCAGAAAGGTCACACTATTCAGATCCTTGGACAAGGAACGGTGTTGATTAATCACACCATCAAGAAAAACGGGTGAGAACAAAATAAAATAACTCGTCTATCACCCGTTTATTACATACCAGATTTAGACGTTCGTTTTTTATCTGTAGGCGAGATTCTTAAACAAGGAAATGAAATTAGCGGACGATTTGGTTCGATCGCGCTAAAGACCAATTCAGGTCTTCCTTTGTTTATGTGTTATCCTCATAAGGCAAATGAATCGATTTATTGGCTAAACGCCACGATCATTAAAGAGGAACGAATACACTTGGTTAGTCTTAGTGTCTCACAATCTGTTGATTATGACACCTGGCACAAGCGATTCGGACACCCTTCACATGAAGTACTACGACATGCTTCTAAACATGTCAAAGGTTTCAATGGAGTGGACAAACCGTCCACTGAGCGACCCTGCAAAGGATGCGCTCTTGGAAAGATGCCTTCAAAATCTTTCCCACCATCTCAGACACGCGCTAAAGCACCTCTTGAGCTAATCCATTCGGATTTAAAGCAATTCAAGAAGGCGACTTATAGCAAATATAATTATTATATCAGCTTTGTTGATGACTACACATCACACGTGTTACATTCCGATCCATTCCGACGATTTCCGACCAATCCCGACACCTCCGACATTTTGACTAATACTTATTATGCATACTTACTGTTATGAATCTCGTTACTACGTACATTACTTACATCCGATCATTTTACTTATGTTAAGAATCTCCGACAGCCACTCGTTATCCGACTCCGACGAAGCCACACGTCCTCCGACATAGTATTTAAACTTATGTAGAATCGTGTATTAGCTTCAGTTTGAATATCAACTTAGATTCGACATCATACCTCCCGTCCTCTTTCCGACTCTTAACTTGAGTCCAACCTCCGACCTCCGATCCTCCGATCCTCCGAAATAAGGACACCAACGTATTAGCGAGGGCGCAACACACAAGTTGAAGCCAAGTCCTTGCCCCTACGTTGCACGCGCTCCGACCTTCCGACCTTCCGACGCGTCCGACGTAGCTCCGACGTTTTGTCGATCAGTTCTTAACAGTATATTCAAACTGCCACTCGCTTATCCGTATTTCAAATTCCAGTTATGGCAGCCCGCAACACACAGAACTCCCGCGCAGCAGCAGCCGCAGCGGAAGCTTCAAACCTGCAGGACACCAGGGCGACATTTCTACATACGTTCCAAGATATTCCCGCAGAAGAATCTGCACCCAAACCTGACCCCATATCTCCGACACCTCGTCTCCGAACACCTCAGACACAAGGACCTCCGATTCCTGAAGGATTCCGTCCTTTCAAATCGCCGACCTCTCCTTTTGACGATAACAATCCTTTCCGTCGCGAGCAAACTCCAAACCTCGCCGAAGCAATTATGCTTATGATGCAGGAGCTCCGACGTAGAGAGACTCCGAAAACTCCGAAAAAGAAATCGAAGGAACCCGACACTTTTGACGGTTCCGACTCTCGGAAACTCACCAGTTTCCTCGCACAATGCACACTATATTTCCGAAACAACCCCGCCTTTGACGATGATGATAACAAAGTCAGTTTCGCTCTGTCGTACCTCCGAGGAACCGCGCTCGAATGGTTTGAGCCCACCCTCTTGGGAGAGTCCGACGACGACTCTGTCTGGTTGGACGACTGGTCCGCCTTTGTGCACATCCTCCGATCCGAATTCGGACCTATCGATCCGACCGGAGAAGCAGAGGATAGCCTGGATCACCTTCGGATGCGCGACAATCAGAAGATCCTACGTTACAACGTGGACTTCAAACGTCTTTCCGCTCGCACGCAGTGGGATGATGGCGCGCTCCGATATCGGTACTATACCGGTTTAGCGGAACGCATCAAGGACGTTTTGGGGACTTTTCCCAAACCAAAGACTCTCGCCGAGTTGAAAGTAATGGCCCATAACATTGATGCTCGCTACTGGGAACGTCAATGCGAGAAATCGCGCTCCTCCGACAAATCTACTCCGAAATCCGACAAATCCGACAAATCCGACAAAAAACAGACCCCCGCTTCATCATCCTCCAACAACAACTCCTCATCGTCTAAACCCAACTCGCAACAACAACAAAAATCGTCATCCACCTCTCCGAAATCCGCCCTCTCCAACAAACTTGGCAAAGATGGGAAATTAACTCCCCAAGAACGCCAACGACGATTTGACAATAATTTATGCATGTTTTGCGGCAACGTTGGTCATCGGGCTTCCGACTGCTCGAAGAAATCGTCTTCTAACGCCAAAGCAAAAGCCCGCGCGGCCCAAGCTGAGGACAAATCGGAGAAGACGACCGAGTCAAAAAAATAGTAAGCAGTCCTCAGATTCCAGCACGTACTGGGGATTGCGTTGACTCCTTTCGTGCACCTTTGGAAACCCTCCGACTCAATGCGTCCGCTCTCTCAAATCCGAACTCTCTATGTATTGATTTGATATCTCCGACCTTTTCCGATTCTCTTCCGATAAAGACTCTTATTGATTCTGGTTCTACACATTGCTTCGCAGATACCAGATTTATTTCTTCTTTAAACTTATCTCCGACTCCGATTCCTTCACCTATGGTTTTGAAACTTTTTGACGGTTCTTCAAATACGTATATCACACAATCTATCGATCTTCCTCTCCGATTTCCTTCCGGTGAACTTCTGACCGTCGCATTTTACGTGACAACCCTCGATTCGTCTTGTAATTTGGTTCTAGGACACAACTGGCTCACCCGCTACAATCCGTTGATTGACTGGGTATTGGGCAGTATCTTATTCCGTTCTACGTTACCCGACACTCCGACTCCGACTCCGACGTCGACTGCTGAGGCAGCTCCGCCACCTCTGCAGTGTCCGCCCTCTCCGATGGGCACCTCCGATCCGCTCACTCCGAACACCTCCGACCCGCCACAGATTACCATGGTCAATGCAGCCGCATATCTCCATGCATGTAAAGCTCCTGGGGCATACGCTTTCCGCGTTCACCTCTCCGACATCTCCGCCAATTCCGCGTCTGTCTCCGACGACGCTCCCGACCTCTCTGGCATACCCGAGGAATACCACGATTTTGCTGATGTATTCAGTAAGAAAAAAGCCGACACCCTTGCACCCCACCGACCGTACGACCTCAAAATCAATTTGGAGGAAGGTACTTCCCCTCCGATTGGTCCGATGTACTCACTCTCGCAATCCGAACTTGGATCCCTCCGAGACTTCATCGATGAGCACCTCAATATCGGTTTCATCAAACCTTCTAGTTCACCTCACGGCGCTCCGATCCTCTTCGTCCGAAAGAAAGATGGATCACTCCGACTATGCGTCGACTACCGAGGCCTGAACAAAATCACGAAGAAGGACCGATACCCACTTCCGCTCATCTCCGACCTCTTAGCCACTGCCGGAAAAGCACGCGTTTATACCACCATAGACCTCCGACACGCATACCACCTAGTCCGCATCGCTGAAGGTGACGAATGGAAAACTGCATTCCGCACTCGCTATGGATCATTTGAATGGTTAGTCATGCCATTCGGATTGTCTAACGCACCTGCAGCCTTTCAACGTTTTATGAACGACATCTTCTCCGACCTTCTGGACAACTGCGTTACCGTTTACCTCGACGACATCCTGATCTACTCCGACAACCCCGAGGAACACAAAAAACATGTCCGAGAAGTCCTCCGACGACTCCGACAACATGGTCTTTACGCCCGCGCCGACAAGTGCGACTTCTCTGCCGAAACTGTAGAATATCTTGGATTTATCCTTTCTCCCGACGGACTCAAAATGTCGGAAGCGAAAGTCAAGATTATTCAGGATTGGCCTGAACCGCGCAGAGTGAAGGACGTCCAGTCCTTTTTAGGTTTTGCAAACTTTTACCGACGTTTCATTCCATTCTATTCCAACATCACTATTCCACTCACTCGTTTAACCAGGAAACATGCCACTTGGCTGTTCTCCGACGACGCTCGAACCGCTTTTAATGACCTGAAAAAGGCATTTACCACCGCTCCGATCCTGACACACTGGATTCCCGACTCTCCGATAATTGTCGAAACCGACGCATCCGACTATGCCCTAGCGGCTATTCTGTCGATAGTCACCTCCGACAATGAAGTCCACCCCGTCGCATTCCATTCCCGCACCTTCACGGCCCCCGAAGTAAACTATGACACCCACGATAAGGAACTTCTTGCCATCTACGAAGCGTTTAAAATTTGGCGCCATTACCTCGAAGGCTCCGGTACTCCGATTGACGTCGTTACCGACCACAAAAATCTCGAGTATTTTGCCACCACCAAAGTTCTTTCACGCCGACAAGTCCGATGGTCGGAATACCTTTCTCAGTTCAACCTCGTCATCCGATTCCGCCCCGGCCGATTGGGAACTAAACCTGACTCTCTAACTAGACGTTGGGATGTCTATCCTAAAGGGGGAAATAGCAACTACGTCGACATCAATCCGACCAACCTCCGACCAGTCTTTTCGCAAGAACAGCTCTCCGCTTCAGTTCGCGCGACTCAACTCCTTGAGCCCGTCCTCCGTGCAACCATTATCATGGACACAGAAAAGCTTCACCACGACATACTCACAGCACTCCCTTCCGACACTCTTTACGACACTCTTTCTAAAGATCCTAAACCCCGCTGGTCTCTCGACCCCGATGGTTTCCTCCGACATGACGATCGGATATACGTTCCCGACTCCGACAACCTCCGACTCCGAGTCCTACAGCACAAGCACGATCATATGCTTGCTGGACACCCAGGTCAGAACAAGACACTCAGTCTCATTCAGCGTGATTATACCTGGCCCGGAATACGAGATTTCGTTAAACACTATTGCAAGTCATGTACCACTTGCATGCGATCGAAGCCACAAAGACACAAGCCTTACGGCCTACTCAAACAGCTTCCGATCCCCGAACGTCCTTGGAATTCTATCTCAATGGATTTCATCGAGACCCTTCCGACCTCCGACAACTTTGATTCAATCCTCGTTATCGTTGACCGATTAACGAAACAAAGTATTTTCATTCCGACAACAATTCACTGCACCTCCGAAGACCTTGCCGTACTCTTCGTATTGCATGTCTTCTCTAAACACGGCGTCCCCGAACATATCACCTCCGACCGCGGCCCCGAATTCGTCTCCCGATTCTTCCGATCTCTCGGAAAGGCTCTAAACATGACCCTCCACTTCACCTCCGGTTACCACCCCGAAGGCGATGGCCAAACCGAACGCACTAACCAGACCCTCGAACAGTACTTGCGGATATTCTGCAACTACCAACAGGACAACTGGTCCGCTCTCCTTCCGATTGCGGAGTTCGCGTACAACAACGCACCTAGTGCTACCACTGGCATATCTCCCTTCTTTGCTAACAAGGGTTACCATCCGAACATTACTGTTCACCCGGAACGAGACCTCGCCTCTTCCCGAGCCCGATCCTTCGTGACCGACTTAGACGAACTTCACCAAGAACTGAAAGCCACCATCTCCGACGCTCAACGACGTTACCAGAAGTCCTCCGACAATAATCGGATCGCACCTCCGACATTTTCTGTCGGACAACAGGTTTTCGTCAAAGCACAGTTCTTCCGCACAACACGCCCATCCAAGAAACTCTCAGAAAAGTACTTGGGACCATACGAGATCATTGCACAACCCGGCACACACTCCTTTACCCTCCGACTCCCCGACACATTCCGCGGTGTTCACCCCGTCTACCACGTCTCCATGCTTGAACCCGCAACTCCGAACACCATTCCGAATCGGACCCAACCTCCGCCTCCTCCGATTGACATTGACGGAGAACTTGAGTACGAGATCGCTGAAATAGTCGACTCAAAGATCGACCGACGACGTAGCTGCAAGCTACTATATTTCGTCCGTTGGTTAGGATATGAAAACACTGATGAAGAATTCTCTTGGCTACCAGCCAATGAATTGGAAAACGCCCCCGAGCTTGTCTCCGACTTTCACTCCGCTTATCCCGACAAACCGGGTCCGCTCACATCGCTCTGAAACAAGAAAAAACAAGTACTATTCTATCTACTTAGTACGTTGTTTCTTGTTCGACGGACCCTCCTCCTTGTCCGACTCCTCCTTACCCGACTCCGCCTTCTCCGACGGCTCCGAAATCGACATGTCGGAATCGTCCGACAGCTCCGGCAACTCCAACCTTTTCCTATTCACCAGGTCCTTCCTAATCCTTCTCGCAATCCTCTTCTCCAGTCTCAACTCGTGCGTCTCCTCCGCCGTATCCATCTCCGACTCCGACCCTTCCTCCGACACCTCCGGCGACTTGGGTTGGTACTCGGTGTTCACCGAGCCTTCGACTGCTGTTAGCAGTCGCCTCACCTGCCTCGTCTCCGCCAGTATCATCTTGAGGACACCCAAGACGGTGTCCTCCGACCCACTCTCCGACGGCATCTCCGACGCCTTTTTCTTCCCCTTAACCACCTTCACCGTTCTCTTCACCTCCTTCACCTCCGACTTCCCCTCCGACGCTCCGACCTCGCACTTCTTCTTGTCTTTGATACATCCTTTGCAGGACGACTTATTCCTAAAAAAAAAAACAAGGTTAAAACAGAAGAGACGAACCAAAGAGGGACTTACTCATCGCGTTCGCATTCGACGCCCTTCACAATGCACCTATCACAGGTGCCGACCCCGACCCCGACTCCCGACCCCTCTCCAACCATCGCCGACACTTCCTCCACCTTCCTCTTCTTCGTCGTCTTCTTCTTCTTCTCCGCCTGCGGCTCCCCCGACCCCTTGCTCGATGCGCCTTGCGCAGCGGCCACTTCATCGGCCCTTTTCTGAGCCGCCAGCTCCGACACCCGACGCATTTCCTCCGCTCTCCGCTCCTCCTCAGCCTTCCTCGCAGCCTCCTCCTCCGCTGCTCGCTTTTTCGCCTCCACCTCCGCGAGCTTAGCCTGCAGCGCCTCCATCTCCTTTTGAAAATCGGATGCCGACATATTGAGGTTTATTTTCGGAAGAGTTTAAAACGAAAAGAGAATGGGGGAACAAGAAGAAAAAACCACTCAGACGGTATTTTCAACCAACGCATCACATGACGCAGTTCACGCGCACCGACCACCTAGGTCCTTAGGCCTCATAGGTTCGGCCCTAAGGGGGAAATACTGTTACATTCCGATCCATTCCGACGATTTCCGACCAATCCCGACACCTCCGACATTTTGACTAATACTTATTATGCATACTTACTGTTATGAATCTCGTTACTATGTACATTACTTACATCCGATCATTTTACTTATGTTAAGAATCTCCGACAGCCACTCGTTATCCGACTCCGACGAAGCCACACGTCCTCCGACATAGTATTTAAACTTATGTAGAATCGTGTATTAGCTTCAGTTTGAATATCAACTTAGATTCGACATCATACCTCCCGTCCTCTTTCCGACTCTTAACTTGAGTCCAACCTCCGACCTCCGATCCTCCGATCCTCCGAAATAAGGACACCAACGTATTAGCGAGGGCGCAACACACAAGTTGAAGCCAAGTCCTTGCCCCTACGTTGCACGCGCTCCGACCTTCCGACCTTCCGACGTGTCCGACGTAGCTCCGACGTTTTGTCGATCAGTTCTTAACAACACGCCTGGATCTCTTTATTGAGACTAAAATCCGACGCACACTCTGCACTTCGTGATTTTAATGCCATGGTTAAAAACCAATTCAATACGACAATTAAAACTTGGCGTTTTGATGGCGGCGGTGAGTTTGTCCCTTTCCAAGCAGATATGCGTGAGATGGGAATCCAGGGTGAAGTTACTGTGCCGCACCAGCCACAACAAAACGGTCGAGCGGAACGTTTTAACAGAACTTTAATGGATAAAGCACTTGCTATGTTGCATGATGCTTGCCTACCCGAAATATGGATTCAATTTGCGGTAGAACATGCACTTCACTTGTATAACCAAACTCCATTGAAAAGACATGGATGGCTTACTCCGTATGAGTCCCTTAAAAAGGAAAAGCCTGATGTGTCGAACCTACACGTTTTTGGATGTGGAGCTTACGTCTTTCTTCCAAAAGAAATTCGTACTACCACCGCTAAATCCGAGCTGATGATCTTCATCGGATTTAAAACTGGAACTAAAGGTTACCGGTTTATGCGAATTCCAAACAACGTAGTCTTCATAGGTGTCACAGCAATGTTTGATGAACAGCTGTTCCCAAAATGTTCTACAATGAACAAAATACCTTCGATAACACAATACCATGATCCAACATCAGACGATATGGGAAACGATGATGCAAATGGACATGATGGCCCGTCTGTTTTACCAACCGACGATTTCCATTCGGAAGATAATGATGCACATGGTCCTGGCGGTTCACATTACCCGTCTAATCCAGGAACCCATGATGACAATCATAACCTCCCTGATATAAATAGCGACCAAACTGGTCAGCTTCCCGAAGGTTCCAGTCAGACTTCTGATGGAACAAACAGACAGGACACCGCTGAGAATCAGCAGTGGGTTCCCCGGACTCGCAATCCAGGGAAACGTGTGCGCATAGATGCACCAAACGATGATCGTACCTTACCAGGCGATTATCGTCCACAGACTGATCGTCCTCGTCGTACTCGGGTTATACCCCAGCGTCCTGGAAATGTTTACGGGAATGACCCGGCTGAGGCCTTGCGTCAAAATCAGCGTGATTGGAGCAGAACCGTTCAGGAGGATTCACGGCGATACGCCTATAATCCCCGATCGGAGACCAGACCCCAGCAATCTGGCGCTGTTCCATCAACTAGCTCCACTGATCCTCAGATGTATCAGAACAATTCCAATCCGAATTCGGATATAGATATGGAGGAATTACTCTATATTAGGGAAGGGGGAGGACAGTCACAAATGCTTGCGCACTTGCTATCTAAAGCAATCCCTGCATATGACGAAATTCCACAAGACCCAAAGTCTTGGCAAATGAAGGACATAAATAAGCTACCTGAAAAGGAAAAGCTTGAATGGAAAGCAGCATGCCGTGAGGAACTAGAAGCCCTCCGGAAGCGCAATGTCTTTAAGTTGGTTGACCTACCTAAAGGTCGTAAAACCATCAGAAATCGATGGGTATTCGACGTCAAAACTGACGGACGAAAGAAGGCACGACTCGTTGCCAAGGGTTTCTCACAGATCGAGGGTATCGATTTTGATGAGATCTTCTCACCTGTGATACGTTTCGAGACTATCCGGATCCTCTTCGCCGTAGCTGCGCTTGAAGGATGGGTGATTGAAGGAGTAGATGTCAAATCAGCTTTTCTCTATGGAGAGCTCGATGAAGAAATCTATATGAATCAACCCGAAGGCTTTGTTGTCAAAGGCCAAGAACGGAAGGTCATCCGTTTATTAAAAGCACTCTATGGCCTTAAACAGGCTGCAAGAGCGTGGTGGATCGCGCTCAATGCATCAATGGAGAAGCTAGGTTTTACTCAATGTAGAACTGACTCAGGCGTCTTTGTTTACCACAACAAACAATCAGGTGATTTGATAATCGCTTTGATCTATGTTGATGACGGCCTGTTCATGGGATCAAACCCAGATCTTGTTCGCAAGATAAAATCTGACTTTAAAAATAAATGGGAAAGTCGTGATCTTGGTATTGCTAAAGAATTCTTGCGTATGAGAATACGACAAGATTCGGAAAAGCAGATCGTAACAATCGATCAGTCAGAATACCTGAAGAAGATCATTAAGCGCTTTGGCTTAGAAAATGCAAAGGCTGCTGACACTCCACTCCCAAAGGGTTATTACCCTGCACCAAATGAGGGGGAGGTGGATCCCACACTCAAAACAAGGTACCAAATGATCATTGGATCGTTGTTGTACTTGTCCATTGGAACGAGACCGGACATTGCCTTTGCAGTTGCAAAAATGTCACAAATGTCTGCAAACCCTTCCAAAGAGCATGAGAAATACGCTCTACGGATTATCAGATATCTTGTCGGTACTCAAGACTATTCTATAATTTATGATGGTCGATCCAAGGCTTCCTTTGAAGCATGGACAGATTCAGACTGGGCATCAGACCCATCTGATAGAAAATCCCAATCGGGATATTTCCTTAAGCTTGCAGGAGGACTTGTTCTTTGGAAAAGTCGCAAGCAAAAGACAGTGGCACATTCGTCCACTGAGGCGGAAATGGTTGCTGCCAGTGAATGTTCGCGGGAGTGCGAATGGGTTACTCATCTCTTCAAAGAGCTTGGACTACAGGACATTACCAAAATGCCGTTCCATGTAGATAACCAAGGCGCGATTTTCAATGCGCAAAACCCAGTCACTGAAGGCAGAACCAAACATATGGCAATCCATCATTTTGCTATACGCGATAGAGTTCAAGATGGATTGATCGAACCACGGTTCGTTCCGGGAACTGAGAATCCGGCTGATATGTTTACCAAGCCACTTGGTCGCCAGGAATTTGAGAAATTCCGCGCTCTACTCCGAATGGAGTTTAAAGAGCCTTATACTCCACTTACGAAACCTACCCGGGATTCTAAGTGAGGGGGAGTGTTGAACATATCGCCAGATATGTCGCACCATGTGCTTGTCACAGGAAGTGACTATAAGTCACTATTACCATATATGTAAGTTTATGGTACAACCACAGACGCATGACTTGTTTATGCATTGTTTGTACAATGGTCCGTGCGCATATTGGATTAGTATAAATACCCATGTATTTAGTACGATGAATCCTAACTTCTTGAACACCCCAGTTCTTTGAGTTAACTAACAAGCTAGTATAAGCTTCTAGATTCCCTTTAGTTACTCTTAACCAGGTTAGTTGAGCTTCCACTATGCCTTCGTACCGCTACGTCTTGAGCGCCCTTTGGGCAGCCTACGTCGGTTACATCATTATCTATGGGGAAGACACTCCAGCGTCTGATCTTGAAAATTTAGATCGAAGACGGAGATTGGGTGGTCAAACGGCATGGATGAATGACCTCCTGATGGAGGCAATATCAGTCCAAGTTGGCATTGTTGAAATGTCCCATAAAGACATATACCCTCTTCCAAATAAAGAAGACTGGTATGCAGCTGAACATAAAGAGCTAGACATGCTCAAACGGCGCGGGGTGATCACGGAGCTAGTACCCCTGCCTGCAGGGAGGAAAGCTCTAAGGAACAAATGGGTTTATAACGAAAAGTCTGACAGGCGTCTGAAAGCATGCCTTGTCGCAAAAGGCTTTTCACAGGTAGAAGGGATCGACTTTGATCAGATCTTCTCACCAGTCGTAAGATATGAAACCGTCCGACTAATACTGGCATTGACAGCCCTTGAAGGGTGGTTCATGACACTTTTGGACGTCTCATCAGCCTTCCTCTATGGAACGCTCCGTGAAGTCATTTACATGTGACAGCCTGAGGGCTACATAGTAAAAGGGAAAGAACACCTCGTGTACCAACTATTCAAAGCTCTATATGGACTTAAGCAGGCCGCATTAGCCTGGTGGAGGGAACTTGATTCCTCCATGAAAAAGCTCGGCTTTGTCCGGCTTCACTCCGATGTGGGAGTGTTCATTCACAAAAGTACCAACGGGGAAATTGTAATCGCCGTCATCTATGTCGACGACTCTGCTTTTCTTGGCACAAACCAGGAATACACGCTAGAGAAAAAGAAGGCCTTCATGACCACATGGGAATGTAGGGACCTAGGGCACCTTGTGCCTGATGGGGAACCGAAAGAATTTCTCTCTATCCAAATAAGGCAACGCGGGAAATGTATCTTCATCGATCAAGTACCTTACCTTGAGAAAATACTCGAACGAATGGGGATGAGCGAATCTAACACCACCCATACCCCACTTCCTACGGGCTACAAACCCATGGTGTCCGACGATGAACCCAATGCAGAACTTCGATCAAAGTACCAATCCGTCATCGGATCACTTCTATATCTGATGATTGGAACAAGGCCAGACATCTGTTTTGCTGTGATTAAAATGTCGCAGTTTTCCGCAAATCCCACCAAACGCCATTTAGAAGTGGCTAGGGATATCTGCAGGTATCTGAAGGCGACAAAAAATTACGCAATCATGTATGATGGCGACTCAGGGAAAGGAATCTATGCATTCACAGACTCCGACTGGGCGTCAGATGAAAACACGAGAAGGTCTACCACTGGCTTCTTCATATCACTGGCGTCTGGAGCAGTGACATGGGTATCATTGGCGCAAAAGACCATCGCCCTCTCTTCCACAGAAGCAGAGTATATGGCGTTATCAGACTGCAGTCGCGCAGCAACATGGCTGAGAAGCATGCTTGCCGAACTTGGAATGCAGATCGGATCAGTACCGATCTACGGAGATAACAACGGCTCCGTCTTTATCGCATCCAACCCTGTAACTGAGAAGCGATCCAAGCACATTGACATGCGATTCCACTTCGTCAGAGAAAAAGTCTCCGAAGGGATAATTACGGTTGAATTCATTGAAGGAGTGAACAACCCTGCAGACCTTTTAACTAAGAATCTGGGAAAAATCCTCTTTTCCAAGTTTATCCCGTACTTCGGATTGATTAAAAACTAGGCGAAACAGAGTACCTATATATATATGTGGGAAAAAGTAAGATGTATTTAGAAGTATGTACTAAATATGGGGGGGTGTTGAAACTTTTCCCATCACGTAGATTAGATTAGATTAGATTACATCACGTGACCTTTACATATCTTCATTACATACTTGTTTGGTTGGTACAAACAGTAGTACGGTATATAAGACCAGGAAACTGTCAATATCAACAAGTTGTCTCTTGACTCTTAACCAGCTCCATCGCTCTCACCAGCCTCAACCGCTCTCACTAGCCTTACCCCCTCCAAACCATGTAAGTGACCATAGCGGTATCGTAGAGTACTTCCACTGTAGCTATGTTGCTCAGTACACCTGTGGCTAGCGCCCAGGTGGAACTTCAACAGATACTGCCACAGACATGAACCTCTCGGTGCTCCTGGGATGTGTCCTGCGTGACAAGATCCTCCGTGGAGGTGTCTCTCACCACATAAGTTCGTGCTTCTTTGATTCAATACTCAATTTCTAACATTCTTCTCAGATGTCAATCCGTGCATGTAATGCACGAAGTGGACCAAAGAAGATCATCTTGCCAAAGGTTGAAACATCTTTCCAGTTACCTAGCAATGTTGATGAGTGTAAGGAGGTCATCAAGAAGCTCTTGACCTCTGGAACTTATATATACCCTCGTACCGTGGTATGTACTATTAACAAAACTGAATTTAATATCTATAATCATGCTATTCTCTCAGGGTGGTCTTATTCTACAAACCAAACCATTCAAGCACCCCATCATCATCTCAAGTCTTCGAGAATGCTTCTTCACAGGAGCACGAGGCTCAATCGCGGAACGCTATGCCTCATATTTCACATCAAGCATGGAGAAGGAGCCTTATAATTTGGAGTTGGAGGTTCCCATGTCAATGCTCTGCCTCATTGTGACTGCTGTGAGTAAATGAGTAGCTTTGTTTTGGCTCAATCCAATCTGATTTCAACAGGTACATGCATCCCTCCAAGACTGGAGTGGGGGTTTCCTCAAAAAGACCGAGTTCAATGCTGAGGTTCACGAAGATGTCTATCATGGCCACGAGCTCTTTTTGACAACGATCTGTGAAAAGAGTCCACTCAAGTACCATCGGCTTATGTCGGAAATCTACAATGAGGTTAAGTGAGTGGATACCCGACTGTTCAATGGCATGATCATGATTTTTGTATACAGTGTTTCCCAGAATCAGTCAGCCGTAAAAATTGCCAACAACTCTATGGTGATGTTGGATTTTGACAGGATGGAAGAGTAGCTGGTCTTGATTGACCTTGTCTTATTTGCCACTCATTTACTCCCTCGCTTATTTGTATCTCTGCGTGAAATAAAAATACGGTCCCATGTTCAACGACCAATGGCGTGATTTAATTATATGCACAATGATTTATTGGATGTTCATAAGTTGTATGTTGAAACACCAATTGACAGAAATTGTGTGTAAAATGTCATTCCATTGGAACCGGATGGAACAGTGGAACTTCTATAGACTCTCATTTTGGTTCAATGGACCAATTAGTGTATATAGTGCAGTTTTGGCCAGATTTACAACTTTTAAGTTCCATTTCTACGCTTTTAATTCTACATTTGGTATATTAACACATATTAGCTTTTCCTGATGAATCAGCAGATGTAAATATAGTCACTGAGGGTCCCTGAACCGATCGGAAACAGGAACTAGGGCTTGAGAGGGGGGGGGGAAATGAGAACTGAGATCAGGACGCAACGGGACCAATACTGAAAATCGTGGGGTTTAGAGCAGATTGGAGGGAATCAGTACTCTCCATGAAGTAAGGTCGACGATCATAATTAGCAAGGGGGTGGCGGGACGCGAATGAAGGACCTGACGTCGAACTTTTTTTTTTGGGTCTCAGATGACCCCCCCCCCACCCCCACCTTCCTATTATGGTATGTAGTGCTCACGTATGTAATATTGCATGACATCAAAACATATGCGAGTGAGACATCTAGACATAGCGCCGACGGACGTTTGGCTTACAACTATCGCAACACCAACCCTTCGGTGCGAACTCATAGCCCAAACATCGCTTATGAAACTGGGCATTTTTTACAGTCAGGCCGGCCACGAAAGCGACTCTCAAAACACTGCACTCACCCATACTGTCTCGCACCCTGGCAACCGACAATCCATCACATTAAGTCCCATTTTAATCTCTGCATCCGTGATCTCCGTCTCACAAATACATCCGTTCAGCTTGATAGCTTTGGATTTCCTCGTTCAACCTGAATGCCTGCCGGTCCTGATCACGGTTTCGCCCGGCAGTTGCAAAACATCATCCGTTGCGAGAACCACACCCGTACTGGCAGCTGGGGCGTGTTGAGGGGTGGGCGCCGGGGCAGCGAGGGCCGGAGGACTTGTACAACTATTGATTCACTTATTCGACGTTGTCGACAGCGACGGCGAGGTCCCAAAGGGATCCTCAGGCTTCTTTCTGGTCAACAAAATGACAAATGGACTGAGGACTGCCTTATTTGAGCTGTATTTGAACCCTATCAATCGTTGATCTGGGGGGTGTCAACTTTTTTTTTTCGACCACCTAGACCCCCCCCCCCCCACCCACGTCAGGTTCGGGATTCGGGTCCCGCCACCCCCTTGATAATTAGATGGTTTGTGAGACCATGATACCATGCAACCGATGAGCCAACTCAAACTCCAAGTGCTCTCGACCCAGGTCGCCACCCCAAATATCTGTCCTCGAAAGATCCATCATGCCGTCGCCGAGTGCTTCCTCATAATCCCAATTAGGCTCGCCGACACCTTTCATGTTCTTCATCACCGCTTGGAAGAAATGGTCACGGAAAAGTTCATCAAGCGGACGCAAAGTGGGATCGGCGATGTGGTCGCGTTTGAGCTTGCGTCCAGCTACGTCGTCGTATCCAGAAATGAAAGGACAACAACATATCCCCGCTGTGGGTATTCACGTCAAGCGCGATGTTCTTTCTCGGCGTAGGAAATGTGTTCCGACGTCGGGATTGACGGCCAGTCTATAGTTCTCCCAGGCATCATGCAGATCACCACGAAGCAACATCACGTTCTGGACAGAGTCGATTTTAGTCGGTCCACCAAGGTCTGCCAGAGGGGCACGATCTGTGATACGACTTGGGAAGCCTCTACCGATCCACTGAGTATATATTCCATGTGAGCCAAATGAGAATGAATGGGGGGATATGGGACCTACATCAATATCATGGGCACGTGGAAAAATGTGGGCGGCCTTGAAGCGGCTAAAGTCGTCTTCCTCTGCTTCTACTACGAGGCCAGAGATTAGGCAACAAGGGTCACGGGCTCGCACGCGCTGTCAGTAGGCTTCTCGCTGCAGAAAATAGGTCATTGTGCACCTTGTTGTAGAAATTGGACATACCCTCGAGGCAGTGTTGGAGGTGGTTGGATGGCGGGGGCGCGATGAAACGGCAGTCAAACCTACGGTGATAGGAGTCCCAGCTTGAAAAGAAATCGTAACGCAATGCAGGTTAATATGGTTCAGCTCCCCACGTACTCGGTGAAAGGATGATATATGTTCCTGGTTCTGGGAATCCGTGACCAGAGGTACAAAGTGCCCCATGTCGCTCAGATGTGTACTCGTCGTAACGGAAAACGGCCCATTCAGTAGGCGAAACGATGATGTTTCGCAGGCAATCGTAAAACTGTCCCCAATCGATGAGGCCATACCGCCAGAAATCTGAAATAGATCATTATAAGGGCGACAGGGATTTCAATACAGTGACTTACTAGAAACGGTGTTGCCGTCGAAATCGCGAAGGGTAGCTCTGCCTCGATCAACGTTCATCGGTGTATCGGACCGAGCTGAGTTTGAAGCTTTGAAGACCTATACAGGCGTCAACAAATGTAACAGCGCCAAACAGCAGATACACGTCGCGTCGCGCCCTCACGTTGCATTGAGCTCAACAGCTCTTCAAACGTCGGTAAGTTTTTCTATCATCGTAAAATGATAACACTGACCATTCCTCGTTTTTTACAGTTCTCTTTTTGACTTTCTGCCAGCCCACTCCGAAATTAATCACAGCATGCCGGATCCTGGTGATTCGTGAACCAACTCGTCGAGGGCGCCGTCGTCCGAAAGGGACGAAGAACGGCCCAAACGCCGGTAAGGTTGGCCGACCAAGGAAAGATGGACAGCCCCCCCCGAAACCGTTTTGGTAACCAAGGTGAGATTTTTACCTTTTATGAGCGAAGAGAAACAACTTACATTTCGGATCCTAGAACATAATGCGAGTACTGAAACCAGGCCTTGGACTCACTCGCATGCCAGCCATAGTAGCCATGATCATCTTTCCCTTCTCATCCTGTCTACTCCCTCGAGTCCAAAAGCAATAATCATACAGGTTCGGCAGTAGTCACCCCTCCATCTTAGCACGACTTCCAATCCTGACGTGCTGTATTGATTGCACCATACATACTCATATGATTGGCCCTTGGCGCCGGCCATTACAATAGCACTAGTGCATTCTAGCCTGCATAACATCAGTTCCTGACAGGCTGACAGTTCATTTCATGGCACAATAAGTACTTACTTGTACATAACCGTGAACAACCTTCCAATCCGCCAGGCGTTGTTCAACTACTGATCCCCCCAACTAAGTACCTTGACTCGACCATCTTCATCTCATGAGCAGCCCCTTCTCCCCCATCGAACCTGGCACGTACACCTTGGCTCTACCAGGAAATTCAGCGTTCCTGCTATGGGACGTGGCTATTGACAGCAACGAAGGTGAGTCTTTTTTTTCTTCCTTCCCCCCCTTTTTTTCTTAATTCTCTACATACCAGTTGTCCTTCATTATCGATCGAGAGCCCGTACACCAGAAGTAAGCAATCTAGACGATACGACAATAAGCATCTGTCTAAATCTGTCTGGCACAACTCATTGAACACGCACTGGCAGTGGGACCTCACGTTCGACGCCGCGCATGCCCGGTGGACGATCCAGGACCGCGAAACTAGGTTATATCTCGGTCTCAGCGGGGACCGCGTCGTCGTTGAACCTTCCTTGAGGACCCTTCTGGACTTGTGAAGGGGAGGGTGGGCGTTAGCTATTGGACAGAGTATGTATGCCCCGCCGCTACCACTGCGGGAAGTTTCCCTTCTAACCCTACTAATCTCTCCTCCATTGCGCCCCTCGGGGAGCCAGGAACGCTATTCGGGCAGAATACAAAACTGAAGCGGCATTTCGCATCGAAGGTCCTGGTATTCGGCGTTGGTGGAGGGACCGCGCAGGTATGTACTATCTGTTCAATTCCGTGATTCTTAGTGCCAGTGGTGCCACCTTGCGCAGTTGGACGTTGAACCTTTTCATTTCTAATTTTTGCCTCCCCCCCCCCCCCTTCTCTCTTAGGGCTGCAGATTGATCAATGACGGTAAACGGAAATACCAGGATCCAAACCTCTCTGTTTTTGTTTTTGTTTTTGTTTTTGTCCCTTCTTCGAATTTGTGAAAAACTCGGAATTTATCGCGTTTTGGATGAAACTACATGTGTGTGTGTACAATAGTAAAATTTGGCAACGTGCATGAGCCGAGCCCGTCTACGATATATACAAAAAAGCAAATGGTCTGTCAAATAAAATCGCGTGGGCTACTCTACTAAAATGGGTGGGTGTGGGAAGGACTCGAGACTCAGGAGGCACGATCAACACATGAATTGATATCAGGATTATACGGGATAGAGAAGACAGGTGTGAGGGCATGGTTTGGAAAGGAACGGAGTAAGGATGAAAGAGCGGAGTGGGATAGGTGTACAAAAAATACACAGTCGAAAGTTGAAGAAGTGGATGAAAGGGGGGGCCGGATCGTCCTAAGCAACGACGACGACGGTTAATTACAGGACGTAACCAAGGATAAAAATTATTAAGTAAAAATCATTGAGCCGTGAACACGGAAGGATGAAGGCCGGAAGAAAAAAATTCTTCTCTGTAACGAAACGACATGCCAAAATTCAAACGTCAACGTCAATGTCAACCACAACGCACCGCACTTTACTCACATACAGTGATATATGAGGGGTCACCAGCTGAAGCGCTCTCCAAGCATAAATCACCCATCCACAAGATCCCCCCTCGTCGCCAAAAACGCACCTCCCCTCGATTCTTTCCCCTTGCCCTCACGCGGCCGCCCGAACCCCGTCGAGGGGAACTCTCCTCCTCCACCACCTCCACCACCGCCACCGTCACCACCGACCCCGGGAAACAGCCCTGCCTGCGATTCATTGATGAACGCAGACGGTAGATCATCGATCGTCAGCCCCTGGCTCCCGTCAAACTCCGTCTCCGTGATCACGGCATGGGGAAGGAAGGGCGCGAACGGAGGGAAGGACGTGGATGTAGGGGAGGGGAGAGACGCGGATTGGGAAGTGGCGGCGCTCGTGGTGGAGCGGGAGGCGGAGGAGCGGGTCTTCTTTGATTTGGGTCTGGGTCTGGGTGCTGCGGAAGCGGACGAAGAAGACAAAGAGGGTGTAGTGGTGGAGTTGGATTTACTCTTGGGTTTGGTATCAGGTCGAGCTTGGTGTGCGAAGGATGGCGGCACTACATCGGACCGTGACGCAGACGTCCTGCTCCTCGAATCCGATCTCGATCTCGATCTCGATCCGGCCGAAGAACCGGGGTGCAGACCGAGCTCCCTCCTCGTTTGCGCGTACGCCCCCCCATCCAGGTCTGCGTCGTCTCCGAGATCCGTGTCGTCCGTAGTTGCCATGGCACGCGGGGGAGGCCGAGGACGGGCCTGGACGAACGGTCCGAACTCAGGCGAGGCAGGCATATGCGGGACGTCCCCGCTCCCTTGGAACCCCTCAAACGCTTCCTCGGCCCCGGCCCCAGCCTCAGCAGCAAGCATCTTCGCAACCCTGCGCATCTCCTTTCTCTCCCTCCGCCGCTCCCGGCGCTCCGCCTTGTGCCTCAGCTCCTCCTCCTCCCGCGCAGCAGCAGCAGCAGCGGTAGACGCAGAGATACTCTCAATAGTCGACGTATCAAGCGGGGCGGCATCCGAGTCGAACGTCATCGACGACGAAGAGCGGGTCGACAGCTTGGGTGCGCGGGGTGCGCCCTCGTCATCGTCGGATTCGGGGAGGTAGATCGCAGGCCGGCCAAAGAGGTCGTACCCGAACAGCGTTATCCGTTTGTTCTTCCTCTGGTTGTGGTGGTTGTGGTTGAGGTGCTTCCTCTTCGACCGCTTCTGCCTCCTCCTTGAGGCGGAACCGGGGTTGGAGTGCATCGACATGCGCTCTGCCTCTGTGTCTGTGCTGTCCGGATCTGCGAGCAGCCCTTGGAGCTCGTCTGGGCGGGCGCGCGGGATCGTGGGGTGTGTGTTGGCGTGGAGGAGGGGATCGTCGGAGTCGAGGGGTAGTGGTGGTGGTGGTGAGGATGGGCTGCTAGGGGAGAGGCAAGGGAGACATGAGGCGAGCGCAAGGTGGAACGGGTCGGACCAGGAGAACGTCGCTGTCATTTTTGTTGTGGATTGTTCGTGGTTGGGGAGGTCTACAAAGTTCGCTGGTCGGCTGAGGCGACCTGGAGGCGACGAGGAAACCTTGCTGCTGCGACCCGTGTGCATCAGCACCTGATTCCCGGCTATATTTTATCCTACAAACATCTACAACTTCGGATCACGTAATAATGTATAACTGGAAGTCCGACCTGGCGAAGGAATGACGACGACTCGATGGTCGATGGGTCACGTCACCACCGAGGATAACGGTGACGAAACACCCCCGATGTTTGACGTGGACCCGTACTGGGCATTTGCGCAAAAGGAAGAAGAGCTCACTCTCGCACGCAGCGGCAACAAAACTGTCTGCAATCGTGGCTCTGATGTCAACGCGATCAACCGTGTAACTCCTCAGGGGAGCAAGCACACTCTCAACGACTTAAGATTTCAAGTATTTCCTTAGTTATACAGTGGCCGCACGCGATGTCCGGGTTGATACGACAAATTTATTACATTTTAGGAGCTGGTCTGTCCCTCTTCGGGAAACTTGGCAAACATATCCCTCAACTTGTCCATAGGCATCGCCAAGAATCCCGCGAGGGTCTCGAACGGAGGTTTATTAGGCGCAGAGGGGTGGGCCCTGCAGAATGTCGTGATTTTTTTTTTTTTTAAATAAGCACTTGAGTTGGCGCGTACCTGGTCGGCGCGAACTGCTTAGTCTTCGCGAAGCTTTTAGCATGCGAGGTACTATCTTCGACCTTCAACGCGTCTTCGAGAAGGGGAAGGTCTTCTTGTTCTTCAATCTGGATGTGCTTGTGAAGAGCCTCCATTATTTCCTTGAGAAGGCTCGCGTGCTCCACCGTCCCAACTTGCTTGGACTCGAGGTTATACAACATTTCTTTGATGGTCTGCAGCGTAGCCCTTGGATCAGCCGTGTGAATGATATTGGGCGAACACCTGAATGTTACATGCCTGATGATCGGCGCGATCTTGCTCAGCCATTCGGTGCCCCTGTTCTCCGAGATGCTTCTCGAAGAGGGGATAGACGACGATCTCCTCGCCGACAGAGTGACGGGCTATCTCCCACCTAAGCTGGTTTGCCCAACGCTCTTGGGCATCCTTTTTTCCAGCACAGCGAATGTATTGGTCGTAGGCTTCGCCCATCTGAAAGAATTGTTTTAGCCATTGAGTGTAAGTAAACCAAAGCATAGAAGGATGAACCTCGCGATGGTCCGCCTTGACAGCTTCGGAAATTGTCTTGTGGGTGGTAGAAGTCATTGTTTGAGCAACTTGGTCATCGATGGGGTCCTAGAGACGCATCTTTTCTAGGTTTCTGGTTGCATGCGTCATATGTCCATGAGTTTCAGGACGTCATCCAGGCGTCCTATCTGAGGGTGGCTCTGCAGCGATCGAGTAATTACAAATTGATGGCGCCGGACATCACCGTGGTTATAACGCCTCGGCCGAACAAGCTCACCCGCCTGCCGCCTCAAGATTGCCTATGCAATCCCGTTCGCCTGCACAACGTATCCTTCTGACGTCAAACGCTAGACGATATCTCAAACAGGCGTTCTGCAGATAGAAGGAGTCATGTACGCCGCCCGATGTACGCGATGAATCTTTGTGTCTCTGATACATTCACCATGACCTGATATATCTATCATACAGCTCGTTCGTTTCTGTCTTTCCAATTTATCAAGCCTCTGGTCCTCCTTGATCATGTTCGTGAACGGGTCGTCGCAAAGCATTCGTACACTACGTTTAAGTTAGACCCACCGACAATGAATAGCGTTGATTCGTATGTCCTCTTCATTCCATATTTCGGCTGAAAGCGGAGCAGGCGTACTCGATTCATTCGCGTCAACGCTGGGACAGCTGCGAATGCCCAACTTGCGGGGCTGTGCTCTTCTCGCCGGAAACAAAATTTTGATCTTGACTTTGCAAACATCGGAGTGCTATCGTGGATTCACGTATTTATCTCTGTCCGATGAGACAATGGGATTCTCTTCTGCAAGTGCGTGCGGAGGAGTAAAACCAACCTTCATCCGAGC
The DNA here is from genome assembly GCA_963565915.1 of Entoloma clypeatum. NCBI lineage: Eukaryota > Fungi > Basidiomycota > Agaricomycetes > Agaricales > Entolomataceae > Entoloma > Entoloma clypeatum. Next base: position 273,514 of record OY751491.1, on the reverse strand, counting down.
CAGTTCACGACATTTTCATGGCTTGCCAAACAGGGCTTGCGGCCAAGCCTATTTCGTCGCCTCTGAGGAAGATTCGAAGCCCCTCCCGCATCGTATTGTGCCTCCCGCATATGATAGCGGATGCCTGACTACATTTCAATGACAACCCCCGATCACGAACAATCAACTATGTCATTGCCTACGAGATCACATGGACACTTGGCGTACACCTTCCTCCTCCTCAGTGTCCATCATTGCGGCACTAAACAACAACCCATCAGCTCAGCACACGATCAAAGTAAAACACTCACGCAGACCGAGATATGATCAACGCCTCCGAGCTGGTTCCTGCACGACTCGTTTGGAACAGGGTCGGCGCGGCAGGCGTAGATCAGCTTGGTGGAGGTGCTCGTGTACCGGTTGAAGATGATCGGCGCCGGGCTGCAGCCGAAGATGCCCTGCGTGCATGGGTTCCGGTTCGTTAGGAGCCCGTCAACGATCTGGCAGTTGTCGTTGTAGACATTCCCTATAGTACACTGTCGTCAGCGACCAGTGGCCAGAACAACCGATGGAAAGGAGGTAGTATGTACAAGTCGTTAACCCTCCACCGCGCGGGATCTGGTTGCCAATGGCAAAGTTGAAGCCGGGGCAGATGGCAGCGACGTGACCGGCGGCGGCGAGCACGAATGCGGGAAATGTAGCGGTTTTCATAGCGTTTGCTAGTATGCGAGTGGTGAGTTGAGGCGGGTCGGTGGTACTGCTTCTGTTTTCTGAACGCCCAATATGGATTGCTTTTATAGAGGATGTTTCAGCTCTCGGGGCCCGCGCAACTTCGTGTGAAGTCAGAGTCTCGCGGACAATTTATCATCGGACGTAATTGTGTCTTGCATATCACTGGCCATCGCCCAGTTTCTCGCAAATCCACCCTATGCATCCATCAGCGCATATACTAATTATGGCCGCGGCGCCGGGCGGCAGCGGCAATCTTTTCCCGTTCATCTCTACCCATCGCTTCTCCTTTGCTAAACTTCCCCGCAATTTTGTGCCCGCGTTCATCTCAGTAGACCACATCTAGCCACAATGCTTTGATATCTGGCAGCCAAGACCTCCACAATTTCGGGAAGCTTCTGTTTCTTTTCCATAAGGATGATTCTGAAGGAAAGGATCCGTGATGCCGTTTGATCTCAACAGCGTTAGCCGACCATCGTGGCATCGTATTTTTGCTCTCTCAAGGTGGTTACCCTCGCCGACGCGGCGCAGGGTCGAGTCAAAAGAGCCTCGGTGACCTGTCATGCATCAGGAAAACCCTACTAATTGGTAAAATTCGTGGCAATGGATATCAATATATATGGCTAGAGTCTTGCATGAAAACATGGTATTTACCAAGTTTTCCATCTTGCACAGAACCTGATAATTCGGTGGCAGGATTAAGCTGACAGACCGTCGATGATGGGTAGGTAAGTTTCTTTGTACTACTAGGAACTGAATCTAATTTCTTTCAAGTCCTGTAGCTACTAAACGGGGTTGCGTAACCGTGTTATCGTTCGGCGAGGTGTATTCACATACTTGTCTCTTTCCAATGGTGAAATGACATTCCCGCTGCAAGTGCGTGCGGATTGTCACGCACTGGAGTAAATCTAACCTCCATATGAACCAGTTCACGACACTTTCATGGCTTACAAATAGGGCTTGAAGCTTGAATCGTATTGTGACAACCCCGATCACGAACAATCGACTATGCCGTTGCGTACAGGATTAACTAGATAAACATAGACACGGCCACCAAGTTCCTCCTCCTCAATTCCCATCATTCCGGCACTAAACAACAACCCATCAGCTGCTGCCAGCGCCAGCACACGAACAAAGTAAAACACTCACGCAGACCGAGATCCGGTCACCGCCGCCAAGCTGGTTCCTGCACGACTCGTTTGGAACAGGGTCGGCGCGGCAGGCGTAGATCAGCTTGCTGAAGGTGTTCGTGTACCGGTTGAAGATGATCGGCGCCGAACTGCAGCCGAAGATGCCCTGCGTGCACGGGTTCTGGTTCGTCGTGAGCCCGTCAACGATGGCGCAGTTGTCGTCGTAGACGTTCCCTAGTACGACACTAGTACGTCAGTGACCATTGGCCAAAATAGTGAAATAGCCCCATGGAAAAGAACGTACAAGTCGATACGCCTCCACCCCGCGGGATCTGGTTTCCGATGGCAAAGTTGAAGCCGGGGCAGATGGCAGCGACGTGACCGGCAGCGGCAAGCACGAAGGCGGCGGCAAATGTAGTGGTTTTCATAGCGTTTGCTGGTATGCGAGTGGTGGGTACTTAGAGGCGGTGGGTGGTACTGCTTCTGTTTGCTGAAAGCCCAATACGTTTTTGCTTTTATAGAGAACGTTTCCGCTTTCGGGGCCCGGCGTAACTCCATGTGAAGTCAGAGTCTCGCAGAAAATTTATCATCGTACGTGATTGGCGGACTGTGTCCTGCATATCATTTGCATCGCCCAATTTTCTCGCAAATCCACCTCGTGCATCATCCATCAGCGCATATACTATATATGGCTGCGGCGGCGGCAATCTCTTCCCGCCCAACTCTACCGATCGCTTCTCCTTTGTTAAACTCCCCTGCGATTGCCTGCCCACGTTCATCTCAATAGACTACATCTAGCCAGTGCACAACGCTTTGGGATCTGGCAGCCAACCCCTCCACACTTCCGGGAAGCTCCTTTTTGCTGTGCTTCTTTTTCATACGGAAAGGATCCGTAATGCTGTTTCATCTCAACATTGTTAGCCGACCATCGTAGGATTGTATTTGGCTCTTTCAAGTATCTTCTACGGCATGGCAGGTGCTGCGGGGTGTTACATATGAGCGTCAGGGGGTCTGTCTTTGAAAGGATTATAGACTTGGTGAGTTTGGATTTACGAGAAATCGGTTACAGGCGATCAGAGCCAACTAGCCCGTGATACTTGGACTTGCGACTGTCATAAACTCGGTCTTCATCCAATTTTTTTCCGGTCATGGCCGACTAAGCCTTAATTGCATCACGTGCTAATGTGTTCAGTTAATGAAGTCATGACAACTGTTTATTTAGTACGACTTGACCATTGTTTTTTTAGATCAAGGGCATTCAATATCATGAGCTTTGTTCGATTGTCTTTTGTGCTGCACGCCAAGGCTTGCCACGCAGAGGCTTGTATTTACTTAAAGGCCCTTTGGTGCCCTGCTTCCTCGCCACTTTTTGGATTCCATTCTTAGCACGCATTTGGTTTTCGTGCATCTTGCACCATTTTGATAATGGTATTCCAATTCCACTCCTTCACATTCACGTCCACGATCCTTCTCGTTTTCTTCACTTCTCTCGTTCACGCTGCACCTTGGCCTATTCATGCAAAACACTCGACACACCACGTCCGGCACGTGGGACGATCTTTCCTTCGGGTTCAGACTTTCCACCCTAAAACGACGTTCAAGGTATGTATATATTGTTCTTCTTGCACGCAAAACAAATGAGAATTCGACAGACCTATGGATCCAAAGGCAAACAACAACGAAGATCTACGCTCATTGCCACCTCTCTCCATCACTCTGCAGTTGCTTTCGTTTCATCCGAACTTGGTGTGCAAGAAGAACACGTCGGATACAAGTCGGGCTATGCGAGGAATTCACGGAAATTTGCCTATGTGAAGCAGTACCATGTCCGTCTGCCTTCCTACACTGCTTCATGTTCCTTCATCGATTGTGTTCATACAGGAAGGAGTTCCCTTTGCAAACGCCGTCGCCAACATCGCCTGGAAAGATGGGAAAGTGGTGGCGTTTGGATCTTCCTTTGTCAATGCTAGTGTGTTCTACTTTTCTCGAACTGTGACGTCCCCATCTGAAGCTTGGGATAGCAAAAATAGCAAATTCCACGCCGAGCCTCGATGTGAAAGCCGTCATCCCTCGAATTGAGGAGGCTTTAGAAGGGAAATACAACGATCACCCTCCTTCCCTCGAATACCTTGCCAAAGAAGACGGTTCTGTTGCTCTCACACATGTAATCCAGGTCCGAAACGAGACAGCGGGTACTTGGTTTGAAGCGTTTGTATGTGCACATACCGGCGACATGCTATCTGTAACAGATTTTGTGTCGCATGCCTCAGTAAGTCAGTGATATCCAATCATGACAGCCATCACTTATCGAGAGATGCTCAGTACACCGTCCTACCAATCACGAGCGAAAGCTTCGCCTACGGTCAGGAAAAGCTCGTGGATCCCCAGGATCTTCTGGCTTCCCCACTCGGATGGCACGATGACTCTCTCGCGAACACCACTGTCACCGTGTACGTCTCTCACATCCCGGACCTCACTTCACGGTTAACCTTTTTTTTCTTCTCCTTCCTTTCAGTGGCAACAACGTTGTATCTTTCTCTGGAAAACAAGTCACCACCGAATCTTCCCCAGGGCTCAACTTCAACGTCCAGTACGACGACTCCCTTGACCCTCAGATCCAATCAAATATAGAAGCGGCTCGCATCAACGCATTCTACATCGCCAACACCGTCCACGACTTTGCATATCGATACGGATTCACGGAGGAGGCGTTCAATTTCCAGTTCAGCAATTTCGACAAGGGTGGGCAGGATGGCGACCTCGTTCTCTTATCCGTCCAGGACAAATCGGGATTCAACAATGCGAACTTTGCGGCGCCGCCTGAGTGGGTTTTTCGAATGATGTCTTGATCGTCCTTTTTACCCTCGTTCTGATGTGTTTTTTTCTTTCTTTCATCTTCCGTAGTGGGCAACCAGGGTCTTGCCGGATGTTCATCTGGACCTTGACCAATGTCGGTATTTTTCCATTCTCTTTCAAGGTGACGCCGATCTGACGAACCGCTTATATATAGCCCAGACGAGACGGGGCGATGGAGAACGACATCGTCGTCCACGAGATGACGCATGGGATCACTAACCGTATGACGGGTGGTGGTACGGGCAGATGTTTGCAGACATTGGAAGCCGGTGGGCTGGGAGAGGGCTGGTCTGATGCTATGGCTGAGTATGTGTCTCTGCTCTCGTCGTCTTTATCGACGGGCTGACTTGGGGTGCATCAGTTGGGTCAGTCAGAAGTCCTCAGGCACCAAAGACTTCGCAGTGGGCACGTATGTCACGAACAAGACGAACGGGATCCGCTCCCACCCTTACTCTACTAACTCGTGCGTCTTTCACCTTTTTTTGTGCGGTCACGATATGTCTGATCATATATGCATTCATCAGAAATGTTAATCCCCTGAGGTATTCAAGCCTCGCTAATCTTAATGAAGTCCACCGTAAGTCGCCGCACTCTTGCAGCTTTCGCATGTTCCTTTTCAAACCCCTCACCCCCACCGGCTCTAGAAATCGGCGAAGTATGGGCAAACATGCTGCACAGCGTCTATTCCTCACTGGTTGCGACACACGGCTTCTCCGATGCGGCACTGACGAACCCTGATACGAATGAAGGCAATGTGGTCTTCATGCACCTCTTCATAGACGCTCTGCCCTTGCAGCCTTGTAACCCTACCTGTGAGTTATTCCGACCTTCCCCCCCCAAATAAAGTCGGAATAATATCTTTGAACTGACCCAATGAAAATACCAGTCGTGTCAGCCCGCGACGCATGGATACAAGCGGACGAGAACCGATACAACGGGACGAACAAGTGTCTCATCTTCAAGGAATTCGCCCGTCTCGGCCTTGGGCTCAATGCTGGGCCGGATTTTGTGGATAATACTGACGTCCCTTTGGGATGTTAGATGTGGGCTTTATGGACGGACTTTTAATGCACATGGGGCAATGTTATTGACGATCTTTTTTCAAGTTACGCACTGACGCATCGAGGCAGGATTTCTCCAGATACTTACTCATTTATATCACGCCACGGACCCGTCATGCTTGTTTGTATCATCTCCCATCTGTTATGCTGTAGTATATAATATTGCGTCTTTCTATAGTACCACTATGTTTCTGCATCATCTTTCGTCGCGTTTGTTCCGGTTGTGGATGAAGTCACGTGATCACGGCTCTCCGTGAGAGCCTCTTGTTTTCTTACCACCACCCTCACGATCCTCAGCCTTTGCAACAGCGCCCACTGACTTCTGAACTTTCAAACCCAGTGGACGACGACGAAGAGGGCAGCGCGCTCAAAATTCCACTCACCCGGCCTTGCCTTTTAGGATCCGTCGAACCCCCGATGTCTGAACTACTACCCATAATACCAGCAGGAGAAGGCGGCGACAACAACAACAACCCGCAACATACACCGGAACCGGCACCGATAACTGAGGAGGAGGTTGGGGAATATCGGGAACAGGATCGGTTTCTACCTGTAGGGTCAACCCCGTTTTTCATAGCACTTTCGTGTTCGTTCAACGACTTAAACAAACATTTTCCGTTTTTTTTTTCTTCATCCTAGATAGCCAATGTCTCTCGCATCATGAAAGGCTCGGTGCCCCCGACCGCGAAGATAGCCAAGGACGCAAAGGAGTGCGTGCAGGAGTGCGTCTCGGAGTTCATCTCGTTCATCACGTCGGAAGCGGCAGAGAAGTGCCAGATGGAGAAGAGGAAGACGATTGGGGGGGAGGATATATTGCATGCGATGACGGCGTTGGGATTTGAGAACTATGCTGAGACGCTGAAGATTCACCTTGCGAAGCTGCGTCAGGTGTGGTAGCTCTATGCGTCTCATACCTTGAACTGACCGCCTTTTGTTTTGTTTTTGTTTTAGGTCGGACCTTCGGGCTCGAGGAACGAACATCATGTTGAGCATAGATCAGAGTAGGATTTTCGGCGGGGGGTTCTCTTTTTCTTCTTCTCCTGAGTTCGGATCAGTTGGCAGGTGCGGTCCTCTTTCCAGAAAAGTTGGCTCTGAGCCTTTGCACCGTGTTACCTTTGCATTCCAGAACGTGAACGATTATCTGTACGTCTTTTTTTCTTCCTTCGCTCGTTCCTTCTCCTTTCCTCTGCTCATTTCATTTCATTCTAGAGAGCCGGGCGGTGTATATCTGCGAACGGCGTAAGTTGCCGCTTTCGCAAAAGTATAGCACCTCCACGTAGAATTTGTCGACATAATATCATTGATCGAGTCTATTGATCATGGATAAGCTTTGCTGCCGTGGACACCTGGGGGGGGTACAGGTGTTCAACGTCTTCCTTTCATACATCGGCGCGACATGTTTCACCGACTCTGACCAAGACGTCTGAGTCTAGCTTCTGCTGAATTGGGGGACTGCGAACCTCAAGTCCGATCATATCCACCCAAAAACTGCACTTTGCAGCTCAGTACGGCGTCGAATGACTAACAAGACAGATACCCCCAAAGCTACCTGTATCGAGCCGCAACCGACCGTGGGGAGGCCCAAACATGGCATCTTGACGCTCGTCCTGGTGGGTCCTGAGAACAAAGAACGGGATCGCTATGCCGTCGCTCCCTTCCCTGAGACATACGGGGTGCGCACCTCACATCCCTTGTGAAAGGTGGCTGATACTGATACCTCAGTCAGGATGCAGTGGATGCAGCGGTCAAATCTCTAGAGTGCTACATGATCGGCTGCAGGGAAAGCGATATCATTCTGCGTTGTTCTAGGAAAAACAGAGATGGAAAGTGGATCTGGGCAGATATCCTTCCCTCAGATTGGTTGATCGTCCTGGAGTGTGATCCCATGGAGGTCGGGGTATTTCTATTGGAGAAGGGGAAGAAAATCAAGACTCAGGCTCCACTCGACACGTTTTTACGGGGTTCAGTGCTGCTCACATATTCGTACAAAAATGACAACGTCAAGACGACTTGGGCATCTGTTATGAGCAGTCATACGGTAGACCGACCTGAAAATTACACTGCCAGTTTCCATCGTGTCGTCCTGTTCTTCATTATCAGTTGATCCGTGATGACACGAACAGATCGCGGTGCAACGAGCAAAGGAGCACTTGAAAGAATGTTCGCATCGCCGGCTCCCGTACGTGAAATACGACGGTCAGTAGTACTCTGCATGCGCAGGGTTCTCTTCTGGTATGGGCAGCTTCCAAATTCATCTGTACCTCACGCAGAGTCTTGGAATGTGTTCAAGTTCTACTACTTTCCGCACGACGACCCTCGAACCTGGCTCTCATTCCCGGCAGAAGCGCATTCCGACGAAGCGGTTTGGAAGGCAGTCGTGCCTCCACCGGGGAGGATTCTGGGGTTTATTTTCAGTAAAGAATGACGAAATGATCCTAAAATCGTCTACTTCCGCGTCGTTTCTGTATCCGTACTATCTACCCAGTACATTTTCTTGCCAATTGACAACTTGAGTAGGTACGCAAAGGATGACTCGGACAGGATGACTCGGAATTGATGACATTATTTGGTTGAATGACTGATGCTAACTTTTTATCACTTTCACTACTAGAAACTTCCCCCGGGCCACCCCTCCAACCATCGACTTCGAGTCATACGCCAACCTCGTACACTTGACTTCTTGTCTCAGATACTGAGGTTACAGCTTGGCTACAGCCATGTTTTTGACTAGCTTTGATCTAAAGTAAGTATTTGACAAAGGGAGGGAGACAGCGAAGGAGGTTATGTACATCTCAGAGCATTGAAATGTGCATGACACACACAAAAATGGAGATCAGTGTACACGATTGGAGACAACAATTATTTACAACGTCAAGAAAGAGACGATCGCGAGGGTGTGATAACCGGCGAAATGTATGTGTTTAGAGTTCCTCCTCGTCATCCTCCTCGTCATCATCCTCGTCATCCTCCTCGTCATCATCCTCGTCGGCATGTTCTTCGCCATCGTTCTCGTCGTCATTCTCTTCGACGACTTCGTCCCCGTCGTCCCCATCTTCCTCCTCGTCGGAGCCGGGGAACTCCTCGACCTCGTAAGCTCCATTGATTGTCCCATCATCCTCCTCGTACTGTTCATACTCGTCATCTTTCTCGTCATCATCCTCTTCGTCATCGTCCTTGTCGTCATCCTCTTCGTCATATTCTTCGCCATCGTCCTCGTCGTCATTCTCTTCGACGCCTTCGTCCCCGTCATCCCCATCTTCCTCCTCGTCGGAGCCGGGGAACTCCTCGACCTCGCAAGCTCCATTGATTGCGGCCCGGAGCTCTTTGGCAAAACTTTGGCAATTACTGGCGAACAGGTGGTAGTTCCAGTTCATTGATGCCCAAGTTTCTAAAATCGACTCCGCTGGAATTTCAATTGTCAGCGCTCGCTCGTGAGCACGGCGATCGGTGACTCACCTTGATCCATGATCTGCGAATGCTTCAGCTCTGTTGTCCCGATTTTCGTTGCAAGGACTACTTTCCCCGACCTCGCCTTGAAGGAAGCCCGCTTATCGCTAAGATCGGAGGTGTCGAGAAGCGGGACGCGTACTCCATCGTCCTTGCGCTTCATGACTTTGAGGTGGTAATATTTTTTCCTTATCATCAACGCCCAATGTGTCTCGTCGAAGCCGAGTTTTCGCCCAACATACTTTCCAAAATAACGAATAACTTTGTTGTCGACTTTCTTCTTCACGAGATAGATAGGAACGTCGGTGGACATGGAGAATGTCCCTCTCTCGGATATCGATGCAAGCTGCAAGCAAGGAGTGGGGGAAGATGAATGGGATTCAGCTGGCCTTAAAATGCTTTTGATCAAGGTAAATGTTCAGATCTTCAGATTAGGCGCCTCTCACCTAAACCTATTATTGATCATGCTGTGTGAGATCACTCGTGTTTTGGAAATCGCCGATTTGCAGAAATGGCATTGGTCACACATCACGGCGACTGTACTACCCACCGAAATTAGAATGGCTCACGTTTGCCATTGATATCACTGACAGGAACCACGCCTGGACAACGAGGCTCGCGAGCGCCCATCGGTACATATATTCCTAGGTTCTGGACCTGAGCCCATTCCTGGAAGAAAGATGCTAAGCATAAAAAAAGACAATGCTTTAGATAGACTTTTGTCGCACCTGCGCTTTCCGGGCGTCGTTCTTCCTGCACAAGCTGATGATGAGTCTGATCTCACATTTGAGTGTCCTTCTGCAGCATTGTACAAGTGGGCACGCCCAGATCCATGCCGCTTTGTGATTGGTGACGTGAACAGTCCAGTGTATTTGATGGGGGGGAGGGTTATCTTGCAGACTACTGTGTCGCCACTGAACTCGTAGTTGCGAAATCGCGGAGCCTACAACACGGAAAATCAGACAAGAATCGGCTTGCTCACGAGGGATGCTTAAAGTACTAGCTGAGCGCTGAGCGTACACGGGCGCATTATCCGAACGGTGGCGTGGTTACGTGTTTGATCTGCTTATGTTAGTTATTTGTCGATCCCAAATATGGGACGAACAATCAAAAGTGGGCGCTAAGCGCTAGCGGTTGGCAACTCGACACGTTGCCTCAGTGTGATCCAGGCTCCTAAAAAGGGCGAGGAAGGTTCCGAGTTCGAGTTTACGAGAACTCGGTCTTTCCAGACCGTGCCCAGATTTTTCGTCGCTCAATCTATCGGAGTCTGAATCTCTCGTCACGTGCCTTTCAGTTGGAGCGTCGCTCAATCTATTGTGCTCGCTTCGGACTATGAATATGAATATGTCACCCATCACGTGCCATTCAGCTCAACGCGCCAAAAGTTCGAAATACTCAACTTTTTTGTCCATGAGATAACTCGGCCAAACAATGAACTGAATTCCGACTCACGCCCATCAATGTCGACAATCACCACTGGCCGAAGACAGTACACAGCTGAATTGTACCCTTACCCACAACAATAAGCATAATTTTATGATGCTACATTGTCATGGTAACTCTGCCAAAAATCGCGCAATCAAAATGCGCTGTTAGTTGTGCTTTAGGGTACAATTCAGTCACGTACAGTCCCCAGCCAGTGGTGAATGCCGCTGATAGCAACCACCAACGACCCTCCGAAGTGCCGAGGATGACCTCCTGGGAATGGAGGACAGTTGTGACACAGGGAAAGGCGGCCGACCAGTTTGCGGGCCACATGAGGACGCAGCCAAACTCCAACTGCTGCAGTCTCGTCCCCCTTCATGCCCAATGGCCATAGCTTTGTGCCCAACAGCTGTACTCCATGCTTACCTTCATGCCCAACGATCATACTTCACATCCAATGGCTGTCCCTCACACCCAACAGCTGCATCTCATCCCCCTTCATGCCCAATGGCCGTACTTCACACTTAACGGCCGTCCTTCATGCCCAAGGGCCGCATCTCCTGCCCCCTTCATGCCCAAGGGCCGTACCTCTGCCTAAGGGCCTCCCTTCATGCCCAACGGTCGTCCCTCACACCCAACAGCCATGTCTTGTCACCCTTCATGCCCAACGCCCCTTCACGCCCAACGGTTGTCCTTCACACCCAATGGCCACATCTCGTCACCCTTCATGCTCAACGGCCATACCTCTGCCAAATGGCCTCCCTTCATGCCCAATGGCCATACTTCACACTTAACGGCTGTCCTTCATGCCCAACAGCCGCGTCTTGTGCCCCTTCATGCCCAATGGCCATACCTCTGCCCAACAGCCTCCCTTCACGCCCAACGGTCGTCCCTCACACCCAACGGCTGCGTCTTGTGCTTCTTCGTGCCCAATGGCCCTACCTTCATGCACAGTGGCCGTACCTCTGCCCAACTGCTGCGTCTTGTCCCCCTTTGTGTCCAACAGCCGTACCTTCACACCCGATGGTTGTACCTCACACCGAACAGCCGTACTTCACACTTAACAGCCGTCCTTTATGCCCAACAGCCACGTCTTGTCCCCCTTCACACCCAGCAGCCGTCCCTCACATCCAACAGCCACGTCACGTCCCCCTTTGTGCACTGGGAGAAACAGAGTTAGTTGTCAGTGAGGTTGGTGAGGACAGTTACATATTAGGACTCATAATTTAGCTATCAAGCAGTAAAATACATTGGCAGCCAGGCCTGCCAGTTTTCAAAGATAAATGGATTTTTTTTTCTTTTCTCAGAACATTGCCCGCAAATTGCCTGTTCATGTTTTCCAGATACCAATAATTTCAGCTGTCAGTGAATCACACTCTCAAGTCTCAATTCCTTATCATTCAGTACATCTTTCATCAGTACTTGGCTTTCAAAAGTTAGCCCACAGGTATAGATAATAATTATAAAGTATCCTTGTCATCTCGAATCAATTTTAATTAATTGAATTAATTTCTTCACATGCAATGCACTCCACCTATAGTTAGAGTGCCCTTTTTGTTGCTCAATCTATTGTTGCTGGCAGAGTCTGAACCTGCATTATGGGACCCCCACGACTGCAATCGTCCTTGATTGGATCATCAACATCCTGCCCAAATTGCCACATCCATTCATGTTTTTAGTGCCTTGGATACTTATTACTTATTGGATATCCATGTCCTGAGCCTTCACAGTCCATCTGGTGATATTGTTGTCAGCAGACCTCTCATTTGACTTAGTAGACAACTCTTCAGTACTCCTGTGCTATCTAGGTGACATGTTCCCTGCACTTGATCAACTCAGTGTATTCGGCACTTTTATTCAATCTTGGCGGCAGTTCCATCCTACTCCCAGATTTAGGTTAGTCAAGTGTTCTGGTTGATGTATGATTACTAGATTGGTCAAGCATCCTGTTGAAATCAGATAGACAATGGCTACTGAAATACTGTGAGTAATATTAATAAGAAGTCAATAAATTGGAGAAATACACTAAAATGATATTCTGATCCACACGACGAATTACCTGGCACTCCCTGTCTTTAATTCGCAATGCCAAACTTTTTCCATAAACAAAGGGTAAACAGAGTATTGTTGCCTGTTATATATAAATATAAACAGAGAGAATTGCAAATTTTCATGTACATCAGCAAAGCGTGACCTTGCTACACAGTGCCATGTAGTGCTGTAGTGAGGGTATATTTGATGTGTAGCACTCTGTCGTGACACCTACACTCTGCAGCATGATGTAGTTACTCAACAGTACATGTAGTATTATAATGTATCACACAAATTTCTTGAAGTGATATAAAAACATCTCTCGTAACATGACCATTGACAAATTATAATTCAGGGTAAGGGAAACAAAGAGAAACATGTAATTTTAAGCCCTGGCATCCCTCGCATCTGTCTTGTCCCAAAGTTATGCCACATGTCGTCCCTCGCGTCTTGCGTGCTTCCAAGCCCCATGTGTGATCCCTCATGTCATCCCGCATGTTGTGCCTCTCATCATGTGTGGTGCCTCCCACTGTTCTCGGACGGCTCTCATGGTTCTTGTGTTGTGCTAGGACTCCACCCATCTTGTTACGGACTAACGACTACGGACGTATACACTTACTTTTTCACTTTTACTCATCGGCCCCCGCTTACACATATCATATTATACTTTATTTCCTTTAGTATACTTCGCTCCCACGCTGACTCGCTTTCCGCAGCTGTCTGACTCATTCCGCAGTCAGCTTACTCATTAGTGCATAGCCTTCTGCAGTCGCCTTACTCATGCGCACTGCCTTCCGTAGTTACTGACTCATTCGCTACCGCTCATAGTCAGTACTATATAAACCTCATGTACCATAGCTACATTCCTTAGATTTAGCAATCACATTGCTCTTCGCCTTTCCATCTTCCTGCATACTCTGCCCGAACCTTGGAACGGTTTGTTACGCATAACAAGTTGCTAAATCTCGTTAGGTTCGCCCAGAGCGAAGAGAGCAACTACCAGACGAGTCAAGACGTCACGCTTCTTTGAAGACTTCACCAGTAACCCATTCAGCACGCCAGAAGCCCGACAGGAGGAGCTAAGTCCTCAAGACAGTATCAATTTTACACTCATCCAGCAGTACATCGAATCGGAGATCCATCGCATCCTACAGCAGGTGCTTGACGAAGAACTAGACAACGACGAGCATCGCCCCCACGGCGAGATAGCAGAGAGCATCCATCTTGCTTGGCAACACCAGATCACGCGTTACAACGCCCGACAGAACGAACTCGAAAGCTTTCGCGTTCAAGAAGGACCTCAGACAGGTCGGATCACAGAGATCAGAGAGTTTATCGGTGTCCAGACAACCGTTATCAGAAGATTGATTAGGACGCTCACATCGAGACGTCCCAGAGCCGCATCACCACGTCTTACTCGAAGCAGCAGATCTACGCCCACTTCACCACCGACGAGCAACAGACCGAGTACAACCATTGGGCACGAAACGAGAGACTTGACCCCTTCTCGCGACCAACAGACGCGCAGGAACAGAGATTCCTTAGAGATCTACAGAGGAAATACCCCGAACGTTTTGCCACCGATTCCGCCAATGAGTCCCCTGACGAATTTACTTTTGACTCCGCGCAGTCAGATACCGAACAGACGCCTAGAACAGGGACTGATTTTCAACCCCTACCTATATCCCGAACCCCATCTTCATCCCAACAATCCGACACCTCTCCTACTCCGCAGGTTCTAGACATGGCAGAAGCACCGACAGTACAAACAATGGATACATCCAAGATCATCAAAGATCCTGGGATGTTCAAAGACAGACACACCTTCGACGAGTGGTGGAAAGCCACCAAATTATACATCAGGTTCCAGAAGGGCCTGTTCGACGATCAGAAAATTCTTGCGGTGTTATCCCACATGATGGAAGGGTCTGGTAAACACTGGGCCAGCAACAAGTTAGACGACCTTGCCACCGATGGCGAGAACATCACCTGGTTAGGGTTCTCAGACGACATCGCTACGCGATTCTCTATTGCCAACAAGTCGGCAGCGGCCAAGGCGAGACTCGAAGTCCTGAAACAGGAGAAACGCACCATCAACGAATTCTTGGACGAATTCGAAGAGCTCTTGCAGCTGTCAAACCTTGGCGAAGAAACTGGGAAATACATCCTGGAAAAGAACGTCAACCGCAGAATTTCTGAACAAGTGGCTAGCGATGGCAAGACGTACACTGATTACGCAAAGGAGATCTGAAACAAGGGACAACAGATGGAGGGACATGCATTAGTCATCCGAGGGGGTGGTGACACACGCACCGGATCAGGCACCACTTATGGTGGTCAAGGCAAAGCCATGGAGATCGACAAAGCAGGAGTAGCCCGTTGCTACAACTGTCAGCGCTTTGGTCACCTTGCCAAAGACTGCAAAGCCCCAAAGAAGAAAGATGGTCGTAAGTGTTTCAACTGCGACCAAGAAGGACATATCGCGCGCAACTGCCGCAAGCCAAAGAAGAACTCTGGAAAGATTAGGAAGGTGTCTGATGGAGATACCGATGATGATGAAACCATCACCATAGAGACCAATGAGAAGGATTTTCCTGAAGGGTCTGATTAAATGACGCTAAATCGCGACCCTTATCCATTAAACGAACTCGCTTGCCTGGTGCAGTTACAGACAATATAACTTATGTTATCCCTGCAAAGCGAGCCGTTGCGTCAACTAAGATTGTCAAGGGAGATAAACCTCCGAAACGACGAGAGATCAAGCTACAAGCTCAGATCAAAACACGACGAGGACCAAAGGCCATTCGACCCGAGGTTGATAGCGGATGTGAACGCACATGTATCCATCCCAGAATAGTACGCGAACAGAACCTTCCCACACGTGGAATAAAGCCCATATCAATCCTAAATGCGGATGGATCGCCGAACCGACAACAGAAAGCAGAAAAACTTGCCGAAGTCAAGCTGGACTTAGGAACACACCAGGAAACCATGGAAGCAATGGTATTGGACATTGGGAGAATGGACATGCTTTTGGGACATGACTGGTTGGTGCACCACAACCCCACAATCAATTGGACGACCGGCGCTGTAACATTCAACCGGTGCCCATCAACATGTCAAACAAAACACTCGGATTTCAGGGTTAACCTTAATGGTCGCAAACATCGGGTTTGCATGGTGGAAGTACGAGACAAGGACGCGCCCAAGAAATCGGATCAGAAATGGAAGCCCGGAGACCCCATATTGGAAGCAGTTACTCCCACACCACCTCCCACAACCAAACGACCCTCATACGTTGAACGTTTTGCCCATCTCTTTGAAAAAGAAAACTTTGACAAGATCCCAAAGGAAAGAGAATGGGACCACGGCATCGAACTTACACCGGATGCACCAAAGGAGCTAGGAGGAAACACGTATCCTATGACCCAAAAGGAGCAAGAAGAACTGGACGAATTCATCGATGAAGGCCTGGCAACCGGAAAGATCTGACTGTCCAAATCCCCTTATGCATCACCCTGCTTCTTCATTAACAAGAAAGACGGTTCCAAACGATTGGTACAGGATTATCGCATGGTCAATAAATTCACGGTTAAGGACAAATTCCCACTCCCATGCATCAACGACCTCTTGGATGTATTGAAGGATGCAGTCTACTTCAACAAAATGGACATCATGTGGGGATACAATAACGTGCGGATCAAGAAGGGTGACGAATGGAAAGCCGCCTTCCTGACCAGCCGAGGATTGTTTGAACCATTAGTCATGTTTTTCGGTCTCTGCAACTCCCCGGGAACGTTCTCTCGGATGATGGCCAGCCTATTCAGGGATCAGATCCGTCGGCGCATCTGTGTGATTTACATGGATGACATAGTGGTTATTGGTAAAACCAAGGAAAAACTCGCCCGGAACACCGAAGAGATCTTGCAGATTCTGTCAGACAATGACCTGTTCCTAAAGGAGAAGAAGTGTCTTTGGGAAGTAACGAAATGCCCCATATTGGGATATGTCGTTGGAGAAGGACGTGTTGAGATGGAAACTGAAAAGGTGGACACAATCCGGAACTGGCGAGTACCCACTTCAAAAAAGGAAGTCCAGAGGTTCCTAGGATTTGCCAATTTTTATCGACGCTTCATTGAAGGATACTCAAACATCGCAAAGCCACTCACAACACTTATGGGAAATACAGCATTCACGTGGGGACCAGCGGCGCAAGAAGCATTTGAAGGTCTCATACGGGCAATCACGACGGCACCAGTCTTGGCATTGCCCAAACCGGACGGACAGTTCAGGGTCGAAACCGATGCATCGGGTTATGCGATTGGAGCGGTACTTTCACAGAAACAAGACGACAAATGGCATCCTATCGCGTTCTTGTCGCGGACCATGTCCACGGCCGAACAGAATTACGAGATATATGACAAGGAACTCTTGGCAGTTATGGAAGCACTGAAGGACTGGCGACATTATCTACTTGAAGCCAAGGAACGTTTCGAGATCTTAACCGATCACAAAAACCTGGAGTATTTCCGGCGTCCTCAGGACCTAAACCAACGACAGAGGCGCTGGAAGATGAAGTTACAAGACTATGACTTCGAATTGCGACATGTACCTGGGAAGACAAACGCGAAAGCAGACATCCTGTCACGTTTACCCTGGTATGAGACGGAACTCGAGCCGCAGGACAGCGACCAAATGCTCAAGGAGGGGCTATTTTTGAAACAATTGGAATCAGAAGATGTGATACAAATGGAGATGTTCATGGAGGAACAATTCTTTGAAGGGGGTGAAACATCTGATTCCATCAAAATCGGAAACATCACAACCATCGAAAACCCATGGATCACACGCATCAAGGCCTCGAATCGCATGGAGACAGAAGTAGCCCAGGGTCTGAAGAAGAATCCTCACTGGTACCAGCAGGAAAATGGCATCACCTACGCAGGAGAACAAGTCTATGTTCCACCAGACCCACAATTGCGCCAAGAACTGATGTTTGAAGCGCATGACGCACCAGTGGCAGGACATCCAGGACAATATCGAACACATGAACTCCTCACTCGCACCTACTGGTGGCCCACCATCCTACATGACATAAAGAAGTATGTGAAAGGTTGTGACACCTGTCAACGTAACAAGATCAGCCGCCAAAGGAGACACGCCCCTCTACACCCTAACGCCGTGCCAAGTCAACCATGGGAAGACATAGGGATTGACGTCGTGGGACCGATACCAGAATCTGATGGGAAGAACGCAATTCTGGTCATCACGGACAGACATTCAAAGATGCTTCATCTCATCCCGACAACCGTGGAACTATCGGCTGAAGGATTAGCCAAGATCTATCGGGACCAGATATGGAAGCTTCATGGGATCCCTAAGAAGATCATTAGCGACAGAGGACCACAGTTCACCGCGAAGTTCATGGAGATACTTTGCCGCATGTTGGGAATCAAGAGAAACCTGTCCACTGCGTACCATCCACAAACTGATGGACAAGCCGAACGATCGCATCAGGAAACCGAGGTGTTCTTACGAAACTTTGTCAACCATCTACAAGATGATTGGGCGGAATGGATCGCAATCGCAGAATTCCAGTACAATGACAAAGAACATCAAGCGACAAAGTACACACCATTCTATCTCAACTACGGTCTGCATCCTTGGAAGGGAGAACTTGTGTTGGAAGACACCAATCCAGCGGCAAACGACTTCTTGAAAAAACTCAAACAGGCACGAGAAGAAGCCAACGCAGCACTGAAACAGGCCCAGGATCAGATGAAGAAGACAGTTGACACACGACGAAGCCCGTCTCGGAATTACCGCATCGGAGACAAGGTGTGGCTGGAAGGGACTAACATCAGGACTGATCGTCCCTCAAAGAAACTTGACGCCCTCCGACACGGACTGTTCAAAGTTCTAGAGAAGAAAGGAGCTAGCGCATACCGTCTTGATCTTCCCAAAACCTGGAAGATGATCCACCCTGTGTTCAACGAGACCCTGTTATCGCCATACGAAACCCCGAAGTATGCCATTCAGAAAAAGAAGCCAGCCCCTGATCCGATCATCGTCGAAGGACGAGAAGAATACTATGTCTCCACGATCCTGGACTCTCAGAAATTCCGTGGAAAGATCCAATACCTTGTCCAATGGGAAGGGTATGGCCCAGAAGAGAACATGTGGGAACCTCGGACTAATGTTCAGAATGCTCAAGACTTGATCCGAGATTTTCATCGGCAAAATCCATCGCGTCCACGATAAAAGAACAAACTTTGAGAACCATTTTCCACATCGACTTCTGTCACATCGAGTTCCCCGCTCCAACTCTTCTCGCCCAACACGCCGTTCTTCTTATACCTTTCAAACATCATTTCTGCCATGTCCAACATCACCACCGCCTCCACCGATGCTTCCGATATCAACCCCACCATCACCACCCTCATCGGCGAAGCGCTCTCCATGCGTGACCAGATCCATGCGCTCGAAACCTCCGTCGCCGACATTCTCCACCGGCAGATGCATATCCGCCTTCATACCCTCTCCGATTTACCAACCGCCCCCACCGCTGAGGAGAAGCTCATCCTCAAAAACTATACCAACACCCTTGCTGTCGAGAATCGACGCCTTCGCCTCGCCGTTCGAGGTTTAGAGTTTGCCACGGCGGTAAACAATGAACTGATAAAGGATTGGGGTAACCGAGTTGACCCTGCCTGGGCCGATCCAAATGGCAACGATGGATGGGAGTAGGTAGTCTGTGAGGACACAGACCTTGAGGAGGGGAACATGTTACGGACTAACGACTACGGATGTATACGCTTACTTTTTCACTTTTACTCATCGGCCCCCGCTTACACATATCATATTATACTTTATTTCCTTTAGTATACTTCGCTCCCACGCTGACTCGCTTTCCGCAGCTGTCTGACTCATTCCGCAGTCAGCTTACTCATTAGTGCATAGCCTTCTGCAGTCGCCTTACTCATGCGCACTGCCTTCCGTAGTTACTGACTCATTCGCTACCGCTCATAGTCAGTACTATATAAACCTCATGTACCATAGCTACATTCCTTAGATTTAGCAATCACATTGCTCTTCGCCTTTCCATCTTCCTGCATACTCTGCCTGAACCTTGGAACGGTTTGTTACGCATAACACATCTGTCATCCCTCTTGCCATGCATCATCCTTCATGTCATGCCTCCCACCAGTCTCGCGTGCCTCGCACCAGTCTCATGTGCCTCGCACCAGTCTCATGTGCCTCGCACCAGTCTCGCGCGCTTTCCACTGCTCCTACAGTTTTTCTTG
Organism: Entoloma clypeatum; assembly: GCA_963565915.1. Classification (NCBI taxonomy): domain Eukaryota; kingdom Fungi; phylum Basidiomycota; class Agaricomycetes; order Agaricales; family Entolomataceae; genus Entoloma; species Entoloma clypeatum. The sequence goes on along the minus strand of OY751491.1, from coordinate 253,552 downwards.
AGGAAAAACTAGATCCATTGTTTGAACAATGGAATAAGTTTATCTTTGAGAAAAACTCTTGGAAAAATGAAAAGTTTTACCAGAAGAAATACTTTGGAAACACATTATATGTTTCCTAAAATTTTCTATATGAAATAATTTGTATCTTTCTCAAAGATACACCCAAAGAAAAGAGGATTCCTCTTTCACAATAGATTTTTCCTCCAGAAAAACTTACCAGTGTCAGGAGTGTGTTCTCGCATCATGACCTCCCACCTTTCATTCTTGGGCATTTCATGAGTGGTCTGTTATAATGTGCATGACACACTGCTTACCTATAGTGGGCCTGTGTGGCCCTTGTGTCAACAGAGGGACAAGGCATTGACAAAGGAGGAGGGAAAGATGATGGGAGAGGAGGGGGAAAGAGGGAGTGGTGGGGGGAGAGAGGTGATGGGGGAAGAAATGTGGACTTTGGTTATTGTTCAACTTTTGGCTGTTGCTGGGGTTGGCAAGTTCTGATGGACCCATGGTGGGAACAAAGGTCACACAAGTCCCCATTTTGTCCCCCATCACTTCTCCCTCCTCCCCCCATCATCTCTCCCTTCTCCCTCCATTGACATGTGGGCCATCCACATTAGGTAAGTACCATGCCATCCATGCCACATCAGACTGCTCACAAGATGCGCAAGAACAGCAGGTGGGAGGACATGCAAATGGTGGGAGGCAGGGGGGCAAGATGCAATAACGGCGGGAGACATGTGAACTACAACACAGGAGCCATGAGAATGGTGGGAGGCATGAGAACGGAGGCACAACATGAGGGACCACACATGGTGAGAGGGAAGAGAGGAACAACACATAACGAGAGGACAACACATGGCAAAAGGGATGACAGGTGGGCAGAGCCCTAGCACAACACAAGAACTATGAGAGACACCCAAGAACAGTGGAAGGCACAACACGGGGGACAACACATGGTGAGAGGGATGAGAGGGACAACACGCGGGCAGTGGGAACATGCAAGATGCCACCTAGCAAGATGTGAGGGATGATACACGGTGAAACTTTGGAACAAGACTGATGACACATGGGCAAGGGATGCCAGGGGCTTAAAATTACATGGTTTCTCTTTGTTTTCCTCACCCTGAATTATAACTTGTCAATGGTCATGCTACAAGAGACATTTTTATGTGACTTCAAGGAATTTGTGAGATACATTATAATACTACTACATGTACTGTTGAGCACTACATCATGCTGCATCACTACATCTCACTACAGCTCCCTATAATGCTAATGCACTGCCACAGCATGGCACTATTGGATACACTGGCCACGGTTCGGTCCTCGAACCTCCGGACCCCGGTTCGGACCTGGACTGGACCCAAGGTCCGGGGTGCAGGTCCTCATATCCAGTGGACCTGGACCTCTTCAGAGGTTCAGGTGCGAGGAGGGCCAGACCCAGACCTGGAGTTCGGACCTACTGGACCTCGAAAAATTGATGTGAGCCAATCGTGAATTTTACATTCTGACATTGTTCGTTCTGCCCGCCTCCTTCCTGGTGGGGTTCAATTCTGAGTCGCACCCTAGCCTCTTCTTGTTTCTCCCAAATATGGAATAGTCGAATAGATCAGTATCACCGACGGATGCAATAGGTGGCAATAGTGTCAAAAGATAAATGCAAAAGAACATGAGTCAGGCCCCGTGCATTTCAAAAACTAATTCTATGCTGCAAAATCGGGATATATTAACAAATTCAACCTAAAACGAATGAGAACGGCTGGTGCAAAACAGGCACAGAGCTCAATGTTCAGGCATCCTGGAAATATCAGTGCATGTTGTCCAGGATTTCGCGAATGAGACGGAAAGCAGCAGAACAATGTTATGAACTCTACGGTATGAGGACCACGTCATATCTTTTACTTATCAGCCCGACTCGGCACCCTCTTACGAGCTTACTATGTCTAATGTCTACTTTCGCAACCTTCGATTTCCAGTCTGACTCATTACATTACTTCGTCATCCCCTTTAGTATACTTCGCTCCCGCGCTGACTCGCTTTCCGCAGTCAGCTTACTCACTGTACATAGCCTTCCGCAGTCGCCTTACTCATGTGCACTGCCTTCCACAGTACTGACTCATCCGCTACCGCCTATAGTCAGTACCTATATAAACCTCTTGTACTATAGTAGATTCCTTAGATTTAGCAATCACTTTGCTCTTCGCCTTTCCACTTTCCTGCATACTCTGCCCGAACCTTGGAACGGTTTGTTAAGCATAACAAGTTGCTAAATCTCGTTAGGTTCGCTCAGAGCGAAGAGAGCAACTACCAGACGAGTCAAGACGTCATGCTTCTTTGAAGACTTCACCAGTAACCCATTCAGCACGCCAGAAGCCTGACAGGAGGAGCTAAGTCCTCAAGACAGTATCAATTTTACACTCATCCAGCAGTACATCGAATCGGAGATCCATCGCATCCTACAGCAGGTGCTTGACGAAGAACTAGACAACGACGAGCATTGCCCCCATGGCGAGATAGCAGAGAGCATCCATCTTGCTTGGCAACACCAGATCACGCGTTACAACGCCCGACAGAACGAACTCGAAAGCTTTCGCATTCAAGAAGGACCTCAGACAGGTCGGATCACAGAGATCAGAGAGTTTATCGGTGTCCAGACAACTGTTATCAGAAGATTGATTAGGACGCTCACATCAACACGTCCCAGAGCCACATCATCAGTCTTACTCAAAGCAGCAGATCTATGCCCACTTCACCACTGAAGAACAACAGACTGAGTACAACCGTTGGGCACGAAACGAGAGACTTGACCCCTTCTCGTGACCAACAGACACGCAGGAACAGAGATTCCTTAGAGATTTACAGAGGAAATACTCTGAACGTTTTGCCACCGATTCCGCCGACGAGTCCCCTGACGAATTTACTTTTGACTCCGCACAGTCAGATATTGAACAGACGCCTAGAACAGGGACTCATTTTCAATCCTTACCTGTATCCCGAACCCCATCTTCATCCCAACAACCCGACTCCTCTCCTCCTCCGCAGACTTTAAACATGGCAGAAGTTCTGGCTGTACAAACAATGGATACATCCAAGATCATCAAGGATCCTGGGATGTTCAAGGACAGATACACCTTTGACGAGTGGTGGAAAGCCACCAAACTATACATCAGGTTCCAAAAGAGCCTCACAGACGATCAGAAGATTCTTGCAGTACTATCCCGCATGATGGAAGGGTCCGGCAGACACTGGGCCAGTAACAAGTTAGACACTCTTACCGCTGACAACGAGAACATCACCTGGCTAGGTTTTTCCGATGATATCGCCACATGATTCTCCATCGCCAACAAGTTGGTCGCTGCCAAAGCGAGACTCGAAGTCCTGAAACAAGAGAAACGCACCGTTGATGAATTCTTGGATGAATTTGAAGAACTCTTGAAACTGTCAAACCTTGGCGAAGAAACTGGGAAATACATCCTAGAGAAAAACATCAACCACAGAATCTCTGAGATGGCAAGACATACACCGATTACGCAAAGGAGATCCGAAACAAGGGACGACAGATGGAAGGACATGCACTGGTCATCCGAGGTGGCGGCAACATGCGCACTGGATCGGGTACCACTTATGGTGGTCAGGGCAAGGCCATGGAGATTGACAAAGCAGGAGTAGCCCGTTGCTACAACTGTCAACGCTTCGGTCATCTGGCTAAAGACTGTAGCGCTCCAAAGAAGAAAGATGGTCGCAAATGTTTCAACTGTGACCAAGAAGGCCATATCGCGTGCAACTGCCGCAAGCCGAAGAAGAACTCCGGAAGGGTTAGGAAGGTGTCCAAGGAAGATGCTGAGAATGATGAAACCACAATCTTAGAAGCCGACGAGAAGGATTTTCCCGAAGGGTCCGATTAAACGACGCTAAGTCGCGACCCTTATCTATTAAACAGACTTGCTTGCCTTGTATGACTGCAGACAATAGAACCTATGCCATCCCTGCCAAGCGAGCCGCTGCGTCAACTAAGATTGTGAAGGGAGATAATCCTCTGAAAAGACGAGAAATCAGGCTGTCAGCTCAGCTCAAAACACGACGAGGACCAAAGGTTATCTGACCCGAGGTTGACAGCGGATGTGAACGCACATGTATCCATCCCAGAATAGTATGTGAACAGAACCTCCCCATGCGAGGAATACCACCCATAGCAATTCTAAATGCGGATGGATCACCAAATCGACAACAGAAAGTGAGCCAACTTGCCGAAGTCAAACTGGATTTGGGAGCACATCAGGAAACTATGGAAGCAATGGTACTGGACATTGGGAGAACGGACATGCTCTTGGGACATGACTGGTTGGTACACCACAACCCCACAATCAATTGGACAACCGGCACGGTAACATTTAACCAGTGCCCAACAACATGTCAAACCAAACACTCGGATTTCAGGATTAACCTTAATGGTCGCAAACACCGGGTTCGCATGGTTGAGGTGCGCGACAAAGATGCACCCAAAAAGTCGGATCAGAAATGGAAGCCTGGAGACCCTATTTTGGAAGCTGTCACTCCCACACCACCTCCCACAACCAAATGACCCTCATATGTTGAACGATTTGCTCACCTCTTCGAAAAAGAGAACTTTGACAAGATCCCAAAGGAGAGGGAATGGGACCATGGTATTGAACTTACACCGGACGCACCAAAGGAACTAGGGGGAAGCACATATCCTATGACGCAAAAGGAACAAGAGGAATTGGACGCATTCATTGACGAGGGTCTAGCAACAGGAAAGATCCGCCCGTCCAAATCCCCTTATGCCTCCCCTTGCTTCTTCATCAACAAGAAGGATGGCTCCAAACGATTGGTACAAGATTACTGCATGGTCAATAAATTCACGGTCAAAGACAAGTTCCCACTCCCACGAATATCCGATCTCTTGGACGTACTGAAAGATGCGGTCTACTTCAATAAAATGGACATCATGTGGGGCTATAACAACATCCGGATTAAGGAGGGCGATGAATGGAAAGCTGCCTTCCTCACCAGTTGAGCATTGTTCGAACCATTGGTCATGTTTTTCGGTCTTTGCAACTCCCCGGGAACATTCTCTCGAATGATGGCTAGTCTATTCCGGGACCAGATCCGCCGACGTATCTGCGTGATCTACATGGATGACATTGTGGTTATCGGTAAAACCAAGGAAGAACTCACGCGAAACACTGAAGAAATCCTACAGATCCTATCGGACAATGATCTGTTCCTAAAGGAGAAGAAGTGTTTATGGGAAGTAACAAAATGTTTTATATTGGGATATGTGGTTGGTGAGGGACGTGTGGAGATGGAAACTGAGAAGGTGGATACAATTCGAAACTGGCAAGCACCCACATCAAAAAAGGAAGTTCAGAAGTTCCTTGGATTTGCTAACTTCTATCAACGTTTTATTGAAGGATACTCAAACATCGCAAAACCTCTCACCGCGCTCACAGGCGGTACAGCATTTACTTGGGGACCAACAGAGCAGCAAGCTTTTGAAGGTCTCATACGGGCAATTACATCGGCACCAGTCTTGGCATTACCGAAACCAGAGGGACAGTTCAGGGTGGAAACCGGTGCATCGGGCTATGCAATTGGAGCAGTACTCTCTCAGAAGCAAGACGACAAATGGCACCCCATCGCGTTCTTGTCGCGGACCATGTCCGCGGCCGAACAGAATTATGAGATATATGACAAAGAACTCCTGGCAGTCGTGGAAGCATTGAAAGATTGGAGACACTATCTGCTTGAAGCCAGGGAACGTTTCGAGATCTTGACCGATCACAAGAACCTGGAATATTTCCGTCGTCCTCAGGACCTAAATCAACGACAGCGACGCTGGAAAATGAAGTTACAAGACTATGACTTTGAATTATGGCATGTGCCCGGCAAGACCAATGCAAAAGCGGACATCCTGTCACGCTTACCCTGGTATGAAGCGGAACTCGAACCACAGGACAGTGACCAGATGCTCAAGGAGGGACTATTCTTGAAACGGTTGGAATCAGAAGATGTGGTACAAATGGAGAGAATCGACGTTGTGGGACCGATACCAGAATCTGATGGAAAAAATGCAATTCTGGTCATCACGGATAGACATTCGAAGATGCTTCACCTCATTCCGACAACCGTGGAACTATCAGCAGAAGGATTAGCCAAGATCTATCGGGATCAGATATGGAAGCTTCATGGGATCCCAAAGAAGATCATCAGCGATAGGGGACTGCAGTTTGCCGCAAAGTTCATGGAGATACTCTGCCACATGCTAGGGATCAAGAGGAACCTGTCCACCGCATACCACCCACAGACTGATGGACAGGCCGAGCGATCGCATCAGGAGACAGAAGCGTTCTTACAAAACTTTGTCAACCATCTACAGGATGATTGGGCTGAATGGATCACAATCGCAGAGTTCCAGTACAATGACAAAGAACATCAGGCAACGAAGCACACCCCATTCTACCTCAACTATGGTTTACATCCATGGAAGGGAGAGCTCGTGTTAGAAGATACCAATCTGGCTGCCAACGACTTCTTGAAAAAACTCAAACAGGCACGAGAAGAAGCCAATGCTGCGCTGAAACAAGCACAGGATCAGATGAAGAAGACAGTTGACACACGGCGAAGTCCGTCTCGGGACTACCACATCGGAGACAAGGTGTGGCTGGAAGGGACTAACATCAGGACTGATCGTCCCTCAAAGAAACTTGATGCACTCCGACATGGACCATTCAAAGTCCTAGAGAAGAAAGGAGCTAGCGCGTACCTTTTTGATCTTCCGAAGACTTGGAAGATGATCCACCCTGTGTTCAACAAGACCCTGTTGTCACCATATGAAACTCCGAAGTACGCCATCCAGAAAAAGAAACCAGCCCCTGATCCGATCATTGTCGAAGGACGAGAAGAGTACCATGTGTCTACAATCCTAGACTCTCGAAAGTTCCACGGAAAGATCCAGTACCTCGTCCAGTGGGAAGGATATGGTCCAGAAGAGAACACATGGGAACCTCGAGCTAATGTTCAGAACGCTCAAGATTTGATCCGTGATTTCCATCGGCAGAACCCGTCTCGCCCACGATAAAAGACAGCTCTCAGAATCCATGACAAGTATCGACCTCATCAGTCAACCACACACTGAGTTCCCCGCTCTAGTCCTTTTCCTGCCCAATATAGCCTCCCCCTTCTTCTTCTATCTCTCAACCATCCTCGCCGCCATGTCCAACACCACCGTCACCTCCACCTCCACCACCGACATCAACCCTGCCATTGCCGCCCTCATGAACGAAGCACTCTCCATGAGAGACCAAATCCATGCTCTCGAAACTTCCCTTGCCGAACGCATTCGGTTGGCCATCAAAGGCCTCGAGCTCGCTGTAGCCATCAACGAGGAATTGATATATGATTGGAGCCTCAAGGAAAGTCCGAACTGGTCCGATCCCGGCAACAACAAGGGATGGGGACAGTGACTCTGTGAGGACACAGAGCTTGGAGAGGGGAACATGTTACGGACTCTATGGTATGAGGACCATGTCATATCTTTTACCTATCGGCCCGACTCGGCGCCCTCTTACGAACTCACTATGTCTAACATCTACTTTCGCAACCTTCGATTCCCAGTCTGACTCATTACATTACTTCGTCATCCCCTTTAGTATACTTCGCTCCCGCACTGACTCGCTTTCCGCAGTCAGCTTACTCACTGTACATAGCCTTCCGCAGTCGCCTTACTCATGCGCACTGCCTTCCACAGTACTGACTCATCCGCTACCGCCTATAGTCAGTACCTATATAAACCTCTTGTACTATAGTAGATTTCTTAGATTTAGCAATCACTTTGCTCTTCGCCTTTCCACTTTCCTGCATACTCTGCCCGAACCTTGGAACGGTTTGTTAAGCATAACATGCACACCTGGTGCCATTATTTTATTTATTGAATAAGGTTCCAAGCAGAATTTCATTCTGTGTGTAATCTGAGAGGAATAGTGGATTTTGCTGGAGGACATGGGGAAAGAGTTACCCCAGATCCATCTTGTCTCAAATAACGAGTGTTGTGGTTCCTATATCACAACAATGGTTGTAGATACTGTGAGTGAAGAGCCTCATCCAGCATGAGAGGAAATTGACTGTATTTAAAACAGGTGGTAGTATATTGTGTATACCTCTCAAAGGTGTCATATATCTTGGTGCATATCATTTTGTTTTCCACATTATTGATTCAAATCATTACACTTTTTTTCCCCTTTTCTATGCACCTTCACACAAACCCTCGACTCTTGATCCTTATCAAACCCTGTTTCACATAACCCTGACAACCCTGGGACATGTGTCTCCTCTAACAGCGATATGACTCAGACTCCACTCCATTTGGATACTTTTTCACTTTCTATCTATGACTCATGGCCGCAAGGTCTTATCTCTGACTCTTATGCCAAACTCCTTGAAACATCTAACTAACCCATGGCCTCTTTAGCTCTGCAGCATTACTTATTTATAGCCATAGGATTATATATATAAAGACTTGTAACTTAGAGTAGAAGTTCTCAGCTTGACCTAGGCAATTAACACTTACTTGTCTCAACCTTTTGACGCTTTCAAACTAAGTGCTTTGCGAGGACTTAGCTCAACTTGAACCAAACTGAGTTGTTCTTTTGAGAAACTTGTTGACATTGACCAAGTCAATCTACTTAGTGTTTTGAGGTCCAGTCTCAAAGACCTAGACCAGACTGGACTGCAGTCTCAAGTTTCAGAATTTTGAGGATTGACCAGTCTCAGGTTCTTCAAATTTTGGAAAAAAAAGAAGACTGGTTTAACACCAGTCTTGATTTGAGACTCAAAAAATGTAAACTGGTCATAGGTTCCCACAGGTTCTTATAGGTTCACATAGATTTGTTCATCAAAGCTTCTATAAAATGTTTTGAAATGTGTCATAAATGATATTTTGAAACAGTTTTAATGAATTGGAAAATTACCAGTTTAAACCAGTTTGAACCAGTCCTGTTTTACTTTTTTGAGAAAATAAAGACTGGTTTACCAGTCTTTGACCACTCCAGTCCTGGTTTCAGCTTTTTGGAGAAACCACTCAACCAGTCTTGGTTCTAGGTCCTTAATTTTTTGGGCAAAAAACCAGACTGGACTGGACTTTCAAACACTAATTCTACTGAGGGACTTGTGTGGAAACAGTTCAAATTCACATGATTAGAACCTTGTACTGTTTGTACACTATTGCCATAATATAAATAAAGAAGTCTGATATAATGATGGTCAAGTCTCAGGTAAACATAGTGAGTATAAAGACTAGTGTTTGAGGGTTCAGTTCAGTTTGGTTTTTTGCCTCTGAGGGGCATGGACCGAGACTGATACCGGTCTTTGTATATCACCAAATATGGAAAAACCAGACTGGACCACATGGGACCGGTCCATGGGTTCCACACTGAACCGGTCTGAATCGGTCTGAACCAGTTTTTTGGATGCAAAATGGCCTGTAATTTGTGTCTACATATATACATAGAATCTATATACATGGGGGGATATGGTTAGATGTGAGAGATGGCCATTGGACATGAGAGAGGGCCATGGGGCACGAGTTGTGGCCATTGGACATGAATGGAGGCCGTTGGGTGCAAGTCCGGAGTGTTGGATGCTGGAGGTGACATTGGGCACAAGAGAGGACGGTTGGATGCAAGTCGAAGGCATTGGGCATTAGAGAGGCCATTGGGTGTGAGTGGGGGCCATTGGGCATGAGAAAGGGCTGTTGGGTGTGAGTTGTGGGCATTGGGCGCCAGTCGAGGGTGTTGGGTGTGAGTTGAGGGTGTTGGGTGTGAGTTGAGGGCATTGGGTGTGAGTTGAAGGCATCAAGGGAGGGCATTGGAGGTGAGTTGAGCCCATTGGGCATGTGTAAGAGCCGTTGATCATGAGCAGGTGCTGTTGAGCATGAGTTGAGGGTGTTGAGCATGAATGGAGGGTGTTGGAGGTGAGTTGAGGCTGTTGGGTGCAAGTAGGGCCCATTGGGGATAAGCAGGGGCCATTGGACACGAGTAGGGGATGTGGGGCATGAGTAGGGACATTGGGCACGAAAGAGGGCTGTTTGGCTCGAGTGGTGGTCATTGAGCATGAGTTGAGGGCAGTGGGCATCAAGGGAGGGCATTGGAGGTGAGTCAAGGTCGTTGGGCACAAGTGGGTGGCAAGGTGTAATGGAGGTGGGAGTTGAAAAGACTGTGGGAAAGGCCATTTTGCTGGCCGTTGTATTTAAGATACGACCCTTGGCAATTGCCAAAAGTGCTCAGCACTCAGTACTCAATGCCAAGCAATGTGCATCATTGAAACTCAAAGCCTCAATGCTCAAACCATGGCAACACAGGCCTCAAGATAGCTTTTAACTCATGAACAGATGGATATAGAGTCATAAAAAGTATATATATAGTTGGGTACTCAAGCTATGTATAGTATACTAGAGATTCTGTATTCTAAAATGATGCATCAAAAACACAGTGTAAATCATGATGAACAATGCATCATCATGGGTTGTCTCAAATACAAAAACAACATTTTCTTACTTTCTTCCTTCCACAACCACTGTAGTATACATGTACTGTCTATATACTGTTGAACCATTGTATCTGAACCTCCTCAGAGTATTCTCTCTCATCCCCAACAGCCCCCACTGGTGCCCAACACCCTCGACTCACGCCTAACACCCTCTATTCATGCGCAACAGCTTTGACCTGTGCCCAATGCCCACTACTCGAGCCCAAAGGTCCTCTCCCGTGCCCAACGCCCTCTCTTGATGCCCAATGGCTTCCCAAAGGCCCTCTCTCATGTCCAATGGCCTCAACTCACATGCAACACCCACCACTCAAGCCCAACGGCCCCCACTCACATGCAATGGCCCGTACCCATGCCCATTCATGCCAAATGGCTTCCATTCATGCCCAACAGCCTGCCACATAAATACATATATAGACCCTGTACTAGCACCCAAAAGACTGGTTTAGACCAGTCTCAACCAGTCTTTTACTGGTCTTCATATTTTTTTTTGGTCAAGACCAAAGACTGGGGCTGTCCCAATTCAGCAAGACTAAGACCGCAGTCTCAGTCTATTTCGGTTCATTTTTGGTTCAGTCTGGTCTGGTTCCAGTCCTATTAGACTGAACCTTGAAACACTATTGTGCAATGTTGGCAGTGGTGTCATAGTGGAATTGGCAGAGGGCTTTATAACAAAGCAGGCTGTTATTCCCTGTGCTCAAATGTCAGTCTCACTGGTTCCTATAGCTTTCTGACACCCCCTCCACACTTCACATCAACAATCATACTGTCACTCCTATTCCTGGAAGGCCTTTTGTACTTTTAAACTACTTTGCAACAATTATGGTCCCACCACCTCCCACACTGATTTGTCATCAAGCGAGTCACCTCCCAGTCAAGATAAAATAAAATTCTGGTCAGAACGCACCCTGGGTCATAATTTTCTGTCGAGAATTGACTCCACATGAGGGGAAATGAGTTACATTGATTGTGGACATGCAGCTGGCAAATTGCTGGTATCTCGGTATATCCCCATTTCAATCAATCAATCAGCCATGTCAGCACCAGACACCAGCGCCCAGCCACTCACGTTTGATTTGTCAGCAAGTCACCAGACTGATTGGGCTGGTTTCATCTGACGTGTCCGTCTGCCACAGCCACAGCCAAGACTATCAGTGCCCAGCACAGTCCGCTGATGTCAGCATGTCAGCCATCAGTGAAACAGCCAATTGGAATGTGTTCCACTGCACTGGCTGACACGTCAGGCTGCACATGACTGTATCTGAACAGGCGTCCTGATCTTAGAGCAATACATGCAGTCACCTCCCTCACACCGTTGAGGGCAGTACCTATCACTTCAGTCCATGCGAGAGTGCACTCTCGTGTCAGATCTGGAGGTTGCAACATGGGGGTTTACCCCCACATCTGTATCAGATATCTTAAACACGATGCCTCACATGTTGTCTAGGAAAAACGTTTCAAATCGCATGCTCCCACTCCCATTAGAGTTAGTACTTGCCATGTCTAGGTGAGAACAAAGGTTGCTCCAACCGCCCACTTCCTCTCAAGCAGATGCCAGGCCTGTAACCAGTGCACCACTGTCTTACTCTGCCAACGAAGGCACAAGGCAAACATGTGAAGATGTTCAAGACACCCACATTCAACAAAGAGATGAGATGCCCCTGCCATGCGACCCATGTGCACTTTATCGATGAATTCGTGATCAGAGGGCTGGCCTAGGGCATTTCACATCTCACTCCAGCCAAGACGAAGCGAGGTGGCTAAACCATGCCTCGAAAGACGTGTGATGCACTCTGTAGCCAAGTGGATGACTGGGCCGCAAGAGTACACCTGCCTGTCTGATCTGTCAATCAAAAATACAGTGCATTGACGCGCAAGGATGCAGGACACCCACCGTGTGGTAAGGACCTTGCGTCCCTCAGCTTTGATGCCCATTGACGGGCACACTACCACTAGCAACGTCCCACATCCCTGTCCTGGCCATCAGCACGTACCATGCCCTGTTTGACGGATCTTAACCCTGTTATTCAACGGCTCACGACCTTCACTCCCACCTCACTATCCCACCCATGGGGTTCCATTAGTTGAGACAACTCCATCCAGCACCACAGCAGCTCGTCAGCGAAGGAGATGGCTTTACCAACCACCACTATTGACGACCCACCCCCAGGATGAGACATCCACATGACAAGACTTCAGAAGATGTAGGAATGAGAGGAGATCACCATCAAATCAACAACAAAGGGGCAATCACAGCTGCATTGGGCTTCCACCCAATCCAGAATATACATTTGATACAGCCAGGTTCATATATCAATTCTGGATAGTTGCCGAAAACACCTAATGTATCCAGCCTGCCCACTGTCCATGGTCAACTGCCCAGGCTCATATATACCATATGTCCAGCTTACACAACTATATTCATACATCAGACTGGGCAACTGGCTGACCAATCATTATGTAACTAAGTCACATGACCAAAAGCAAAAGTGTTTAAAAGAGAAATCTGAGAGACAAAATCATGTGACCTTTTCTCAGGATCACATGACTTTTCAGAAATATGTTCAGACAATGGTATTTCATGCCTTTTGACAGGTCATGTGACCGTGGAAAAGTTAGGTTTGGTGGTTAGGGCTGGTTAGGGTCCAGTTAGGATTGGTTAGGGTTAAGTGGTTAGGATAGTTAGGGTTAGAGATTAAAGATTAGAGTTGGTTAGAACAAGAGTTTGAAACGGGGGTGTGAGAAGAATGGAGGACTCTGATCTTACATGATTATATCATTTGAGGCCATAAAATCTTGGTTATATAAGCTCAAAGTTCAGGAGAGGCCAATTGATAATGTTTGTTCTTTGTTTGTTTTCTTATATAATCAGTTGGCTCTGCATGTTATTCATTTTCGTTCTGTACATATTACAGAGGCCTGGACAGTTGACCATGGATAGTGGACAGGCTGGATGTATCAGGTGTTTTGGGCAACAGCCCAGTTTCATGTATAAATCTGGCTGTACAGGCTGGAATACAACACTGTCTATGAGAACATGGGGGTACATGCGTGTGCAGTAACCCCTGCACTACTACATTCCTCAATCAGTCAGGTCGACAACAGGGATGCACGGCTGACCCGACATGTCAGTCTGCTACTTGCCGATGTCAGTGTGTCAGCAGACAGCCACCATCTGAACATGGAATTTATGGATCATGAATGCACTGACCCGAGGTCTGGTGGCCGATGGAGGAGTTTCAGATTCATGTTTCTTGTTACTTTTTCGTCTACATTTTTGCTCTTAGCAGCAGATAAACAGTATTTCCTTTTTTGGACGATGGTATAAAATCATTTTGCACCCACAATACTGGCTTCAAAATCATTACTACATAATCTCATCCTCACCAGTATTTTATACACGACTGTTATGAGTCCTATTCGCAGTCCAAGGTGCATCCCATCCACATTCTCGAGCAAGATCTGTGATTTGCTGGACTTCACTACCTGTCATCGCTGGGAACATCGTCCCCCCAGTGGTTCGAATCTTGCTCTCTATGAAACAAGGCTTCCTTTATCAGCATATGAAGCGGTTCTCATGACACAACACTTTTTTTTATACTCACTTTCACCCACCCATGTCGTACCAGCTGCCAGCGGAGCGCCGAAGCTCGTGAGTCGTCCCATCAATAATTTGGCTGTCTTTTAATTATATCATTAGTACCGACGACAAGCAAGACAATCCTGGTCAACAGACTGATCACCCATGTGGGAAATGCAGTCAGAGATTCCTGTTGGCCAAGGACTTGTACTTCCATACACAGAAGATTCATCAACTGATGACAAAGGTCAAATCAAATATTCGGATTGCAAAATCAAGGTATTGAGGAACCCGAGCACTCTCTGTTTCCATTGCAGGCGGTGCATGGGGCATTACAAGGACCTCCCATCTCTCCAGGTGCAAATCTACACCAGTCTGATTGAAGGGTCAAACTCAGTTTGATGACTAGAAACATGCAAAAACATGCCATGCCATTGAAATGTTAGAATTGGGAGAGATTCCCAATGACCAAGACCTGCAACTGATCGGACCCTCCAACATAAACTGAACACACCTAGCAGTCCAAGTGCTCCACGTCGCTCCCCCTCATCCATGCCATCTACATTCCCATCATTGCCATGGCTGAAGAAGAAGAAAACCCCATCCTTCCAGACAAAAGCATGGTTTTTCAAATACTGACTTGTCATTTGCCTTGTATGTGCGACCACCGTTTCCGTCTCTTCTTTTTATCGCCATGTCCACGCTCATTTTCCACGATGCAACTTTATGGGTGAGTATCCAGCTCAGCTCCAAGATCAATTCAAACTTGTTGATCTCTCTAGTATCAAATACTCAAAAAGCCTGACCAGACCCGTATTTGGACTCAGGGTTCAACCACTCCCTTACCACATATGCAGGTGATGTTTGTGTGGTTATGAGAGCCCCAAAAGCCCCAAAAGCCTGCTCGCCCATCAGGCCAATTTGCAAAGATGTCCCCTACGTACCGACGGCGTCAGAGGTCAACTAATTGGCTACGTCCAGATTTTCATGACAGGAAAGCACTGAAGAAACTTTCCTATTGACCACACAGTCTTGTCCAAATCCAGACGAATCAGTCCAAATGCCCTCAACATTTACAAAACAAACCCCCCACCGAGACACGATTATGCTATGATGGCCATCCAGAATCCAGTCAATGACCTGGATCTAGACGTATTCCAACACCGCGAGTGCTGGATCGACCACCTAGTTGGTTATACACCCGAAGCCATCCAAGACACGATATGTTTCCAAAACTTTTCTTTGTTTCATGATGACCATCAATATTCTCATGAGCATAACTGGGACAAGATTGGCATTACTCATGAAAAACGGATGTATCATAGTGCTATCATAGTCTGAGATGCTTCACAAGAATGGTAAAATTAGTCAGAAGGAAAAAAAATGCCAATCAGGGAAACATAGCATGGGGCGGCGAAAATTTGTGTATGATTTGGAGACTTAGGACCACTGGGGTGGCTTCTTCACCAGGATGCGTGGTGCCGCTCCTTCAGATCCAAGGGGAAGCTGTTTGAATGACACAAGCTTCCCTGTTGCCCAGATCTTGTCCTGGCAAGCATGCGGTATCCAGTAGAAGGTATTGAATTTCTTGCGGAATTTGTGGTGAATTGCTTCTGTCATGTTTCTATCTGCTTCAGAGCAGATAATTTTCCAATCCCGATAATACCGCGCTGAATGATAGTTCTGCCTGTTGAGTTCTGATGCTTGGTGGTCATGCAGAGGGAACAGGTGGTTAAATGTGCAATCCCAAGCGGCAGCATCTGCGACCTTCCATTGGCACGCCATCCACAACTTGGAGAGATTTGTGTTCTTGTAGGTGTCCTCATTGACTGTTTTCCGATCCTCCCCCCAAACCTTGAGGTACGACGCTCTGGCGCCAGCTGGATTGGGGCATTCAACACCAAGTCAATCAAGAACTGGTGCCAAAGCTGACCTTGGCATCAATATCATGTGAACTCTCTTCAATTGAGTCGACAATCTCGACATCTGAGGTATCATCAACAATGGGAGAAGGGAGATGGAGTCCTCTTGACCAGAGATCAAAGATAGTGTCCTCTGGTGCACCCATGGGGCTGACATATTAAGCAGCTGGCCTCTTGTTTGGGACCCTCCTTTCTTCAATCACCCTACGGGGCACGAAGTATCTTAACTCTATCTCCGCCTGGGTAGTTTCAAAACCAGCTGAAATTGATGGGGGCTGAGAAAGTTCCCAAGGCATCTCATACATGGCATTTGAATGTTCAACTTGAGGCGGCAGAAAAATACAACACAATAAAAGTTTGCAGGAAGTGTGTCTTCCTCTTTCTCTTCCTCCTCAGCATCCTGGACAGGCAGCCGTGTTGAAGCACAATATGCAAGCAGATTGATATCCGCATTTTTGCGAGCAACATGAGGCAAAACAGTATTCATTAAGGATCTCGCAGCAAAACCATCATCAGGACACGCATGCAAAACACATCCTGCAGTCAGGAGGAGGGCGTCATGGGTGACACGGAACTTTGATGGACCCAAAGCTTGACGCATGAGAACCATTTCAATGGTGCTCACTCTAAAAGCCTGGAAAGTCCTATCAATGGAGTCAATCCCAGTTCTACCGAAGGAGTCCCACATTAGACTTACCACCATTCCGCTCTTGTGAAGGATAACAAAGACTCTAGAAAGACTTGGTTAGTCAATGACATAGAAATCATCGTTGCATGTTTGAATGGGACGCGAACTTCAACACAGGCATTTGAGGAATTTTTCTCTATTGCCTGCGTGTAGACTTCACCAAGGGCCTCCAAGAATTTAATGCATTGTTCCTTCACCATGGCATCAGTGATTGTCATATACTTGCTGTGGTGATGTTTTCCCTGAAGAAGATATGTTAGGGCTTTATCTGTCATGTACATCTGTGGGTATATGGCCTCGTAAGGACCTTCGGCTTGAGATCCTGGTTTGACCCTGCAACCAGAGACCCTGGTGAGGTGACTGACAAGGTCTCATGAATATTTGCTGCTGCTCATAGATGTTATCCATTCTGCATTATCTGTCGAGATCTGGAGGAGGTCCTGAACAACGTGGAAATGTGAGTCGGTCCTCCATTGGAGACATTGGCCAGTAGTGCTGGTGAACTCCATTCCTATGTCGATTAGTGTTTCAAGGTTCAGTCCAATAGGACTGGAACCAGACCAGACTGAACCGAAAATGAACCGAAATAGACTTGCTAAATTGGGACGGCCCTGGTCTTTAGTCTCGAGCAAATTTTTTTTTTTTAAACTGGTAAAACACTGGTTGAGACTGGTCTAAACCAGTCTTTTGTGTGCTAGTACAGGGTCTACATATGTATATACGCTGCAGTGTGTTGGGTGTGAATGGGCGTGAGTACTGGCTGTTGCATGCGAGTGGGGCTGCAGGTGACACCGCCGCTGCTCTCATGTTGCCTCATCAGCAATGACTATGAATCTGCCCACACCTTCCTTCAACACTGTCACAGGCTCGGGGCATGTCATGCCCCCCCAACAATCTTCTACTCCGACGACTGACCCCCATCATCGTCCTCCTCTTGAATCGCAGTTGACATCTAGTCCCGCTGAACATATCATGACTGCAGGTGCGAGAAAGCTTCTCGATCGCATGACAAACACATCTGTGCAACACTTCACAGGTGCTCCGGTTAATCAACCATCGATGTACCCTGAGATGCAGGCAGCGCGTGATGTTGTCACATCTCTTGGCATTGTGGGAACATCCCAGACCCTCCAAAACATCAATAATGTCATATACCCCGAAGATATTCTGGGGATTCGTTCGACCCCTGACAATGAGGTAATGGACAAGGCTTCCCTGTTCCTGATGGAACACCAAGATTATGATGCCGATATGGTGATGGACTTTGATGAGGAATACAAGTATGATGAAGATGAACCTGGACCATCCAAGTGGACATGTTTCAGTTGGGCGGATGATATTGACGACGAGCTTTTTGGAGGATTGTCATGCGATGACCCGAGGTATGTTCTTTCACAAGTTTCACATGAGCACACAATGACAGAAGAACACACCCAGATTTGTGATGAGTCACTAGAACCGGGTCGTAGTTATTTAAAATCACCTGTCGTTGCTGCCTCCTTCATGGAGGAAATCTATGATCATTTTGCCTTATGTTCGAAATGTAAGAACAAATCCAAAAATACTAATGATGCCGAGTGGATCATGGATTCCGGCACTAGTATGCACTTCACTGCAGAGATGAGTGACTTTGCAACATATGAAGAAGAGAAATCAATCTGTACTGCCCAAACTGCAGGCAAAGCAAAGATCTCTATAAAAGGAAGAGGGACCGTGTTTATCACTCACATGATACCATCACGTCAAGGAAACTCAAGAAGTCTAAGGACTCGGCTTTATCTGGTTTTACACATCCCGGAGCTTTCCACTTGCCTCATGTTGATGGGCGAAATTCTTCAAGAATCTGGATTAAATGTCACTGGCTCAGCTGACAATCTTAGTTTCTCCAAAGATGGAAAGTGTGTACTAAGATGTGAACCTCATTTTTCCGGTTCGACAATATACTGGGTAAATACAGGTGTTGAACAAATCACACAGCTAAATGCTAGAAATATTGATGTCTATAAAGCCGATTACAGCATTTGGCATCAGCGGTTTGCACACCCTGGTAAAGATGTCCTGAAAAAGGCACCCGACGCATGTGATGGATTCCCAAGGGATGTCAAATTTCCCCTTAAGGATAAGCCATGCTGTCTCTGTGCAGAAGCAAAGTTGAGGTTGAAAAGCTTCCCTCCTTCATCTTCATGTGCTTCCAGACCCTTTGAGTTGCTCCATTCAGACCTCAAAGAGTTTCCTATCGCCTCCTATCACAAATTTAAATACTACATCAGCTTCTTGGATGACTATTCTGAGCATGCTTGGACGGTATTGTTGAAACTCAAATCCAATACCTCTGGCGCAAAACGGGGCCATTGGGCAAGAGGAGGGGCTGTTGGGCATGAGGTGTGGCCATTGGATGCGAGATGAGGCCATTTGGTGTGAGGAGAGGCACTAGGAGGCCGTTGGGGATGAGGAGGGGTCATTGTCTTGTGGGCATGGTGTTGATGGAGGCGAGGATGTGAGAAAAGTCATGTCAACTTCAACTGGTTGATTGTTGATTGTTTGGCTCAACCTAATATCATGTGCCACCCCCCAACCTGTCCCAAAGGATAGGGGTTTTCGGAGGGTAAGAATTTCTTACCCTCACCCTTCCCCAAAACCCTGAGGGTTTTGTGTACCCTTGTCCATCACTAGAAACTATAGAAGAAAATCCAGGCATTAGGCAATTTGTATGGAAACATGTACAGAATGTGAATAGAGTGTTACAGAGAATGCGGTATAGTGGAGGAACATTCTCTGGGTATAAGTCGCTAGTATGCGCGAGTGAGATAGTGGTGGTTGGCCATCGTTGCATGTACAAAGGACGGAGACCCGAGACAGATAGGTTCGGAGTTATAAGCCGCTGGGGACCTTGCAAAGATATACATGATGTGTGGTCATTCCTTGGAACAGCTGGCACTTGTCGAAACTTTATTAGAGACTTCGCGAAGAAGGCAGAACCTCTAGTCAAGCTGACACAAAGTCGCAAACTCTTTGTCTGGGGACCGGAACAGGAGGAGGCCATGAAAGACATAAAGAATGCTTTAGCGGCGTTCCCCATGATCAAGCCAATAGATTATCATGGTGGAGGTGTGGTGGTCCTTTGCATAGACTCCTTGTGGTGGGTGGTTGGCTTCTATATCTGTCAAGAGAATGAGGGTGATTCTAAGAAGAGGACATATGCAAAGTTCACATTGATAACACTAAACAAGCGTGAGGCGAGATATTTGCAACCAAAGCGAGAATTGTATGGTTTATTTTGTGCATTGAAGGAAGCAAAGTTTTGGCTCTTGGGCTGTTGGAATCTGGTTATAGAGACCAATGCGAAGTATATCAAGGGGATCCTGGTCTTGGACCAAATGCTGCTATAAATCGGTGGATTGATTACATTTTGATGTTCCACTTCACACTAAGGCATGTGCCAGGCAAGACTTTTGCACCTGATGGTCTATCGAGGTGAGAAGCGCAACCAGGGGATGAAACCTACCATATTGAGGAGGACTGGATGGATGAACCAGATGAACCGCCATGGTACGAGTATCCTGATAAGGGAAATGGTATCCCTAATGCAGAAAAGAATGACCTGTTAGAGTTCGATGAGTTTTGTTATGATCACTCTTATCTTATCCTAATATCTAATCTCATCTTTATCTTATCTCTTTATCTTATCTCTTTATCAAGACATACTATGTAGGTGGGGCGGTATGGTCATGATTGTGACCGATAATGCGGGACCATTCAAGAAGGTCTTGGCCTGAATAGAACAGAAGTATGGAATTAAGGGGATTATGATAATTCTAGAGCAAATGGGCGGATCAAGAGGCCACATTGGGATGTTTGTCAGGCTTTGTTTAAAGCCACAGGAGGTGATATCGGCAAGTGGTTCTGGTTCTTCAACCATATAATGTGGGCAGATAGGATCACAATCCGGAAGGGTTTGGGATGCTTGCCATATTTTGTGTGTATGGGGGCCCATCCCATCATTCCCCTAGATATTGTCGAGGCGACATGGCTAGTGAAACTTCCAGATGGGCCGCTATCAACAGCAGACCTGATTGGATTTAGGGCTTGTGTGCTTGCAAAGCACAAAGTGCACGTTGATGAGATGTGTAAGCGGGTTACGTGTGCCAAGATGATGGTGGTACTTTGTTATGAGCAAGAGCACTGGTATAAAATCAGAGATCATGACTTCAGGGAGAGAGATCTAGTGTTAGTATGCAATACAGCAGTTGAAAATAGTCTCGACAAGAAAATGAAGCCCAGGTACTTCGGTCCTATGATGGTCATTGTGAGGAATAAAGGTGGAGCATACATCATTACAGAACTTACACTGTCCGAGGTCCGGGCCAGGATCTGCTGACCCGGTCCAGGTTTGCCTAAATGCTGGACTGGACTGCCACAGCAGGTGCAGGTCCAGGCAAGGAGTGGACCATGAACTGGGTCCGGACCTGTGAGGACTGCCCGTTGGTGGCTTGGCCCAGGAGCACTAGATGTTAGTCAAATAATGGTACATATCAGAACCAGAAATTTTACCTGTTGCCAGCATGACAAACGTGACAACAACCAATGTTTGATTAAATTTGATTGGTCACATGACCAACAAACAATGACACATTGTTGAGAAGATGGGACTTGACGAGCGGCCTGTGGTGCGAAAACACCACAAAACCCCTCACAACTCCTCAACAAAATAGTTCAGGGGTGGCGGGAACTTAACCACTTATTTTGTAAGTAGTTAGACTCATTTGTCTTTTGTAGAAAGTTGTCGCAAGGTCGCGCGTCGACAATCAAGGGGTTTGATCAAATAAAATATTACATGAGATTGAGTTTTCTCAGGGTTCACTGAGACTCTCTTTGGATGAGACTTAGAAAATCAAACCACTCAATCAATCACTGAGAGAGAGAGAGGGATTGGATCTGGCTGGGGGGCCTTTCTAATCTACAGTACATGGCAGGGAACTACAGTTTTTATACAAGACAAGAGATGAAATATATATATAAGGTTTATTACAAGATATGTCCATAACAAATTGGTTTCCAGGGTATCTGTTATTTGGGCATGGTCCAAATATTCACATGGGTCTTTTAAGCATATTTCCAAGATGTTGAGAGGGCAACTGGCCCTGGCAGAGTGGAGCGACAAGAACACATCGTTTCGCGAGCATTCTAGAAGTCTGCATCAATATTGATGTTGTCAATCAATCAATCAAGTTCCCGGTTGTCATTGATCAAGAGTCCAAAGCATCACGGACCGGGAACCCATTTCCAGGGTTCGGTCTATTTCTGGTAAGCCACACGGATCGGCATCACAGCATCTGTGATCGCGCGTCATACACTGTGATGCTGGGCATCCTGCTCATTATTATGAGTCCCCCGAGCCCTCAGAGTCCATAGTCAATATTAGTGATTGGATAGGGTGATATGTCATAGAATATTCTTATTAATGACTGGTTCCCTCAATGGTCTTATCCATTGAGAAATAAAGTGTTGTGTCAAGTTTTGGTTAAGCCCTCAAAGTGACTGTTCCCAAGATCATGACCAAAGGTGGTCCAGTGGTATTTAGACACTCTTAGGTAGCCAGTAGTACCATCAGTTCCAATAGAATATGTTTGTGAAGGGGCCAGCATTATATTCTTATATTGACAAAACTGTGGGAAAAGTGAATTTTCATGCACAGCCGCACAGCGGTCGTATCATCGTCATTGGTAACATTGACACGACACGTCCGGTCAGCCTTTTCTGCAAGCAGTCATATGTTTCTTCTTTTTCAATGTTTCTTTGACTATCTCCAACCATGTTTGACTGTTTTTTGTCTCAAAAGAAGTGTTTCTGCTTACTTATGTTCTCAAGCCACATGTAGCAGCACAATATGTACCGTTGCACTAGTAAAACTTATTTTTGAAACTTTACAGGTAAAAAATGTCTTTTAGCCAGTCGGACCCGGTCTGGACCTGGTCTGACCCCAGTCTGAACCTGGATGTCCAGGTCCAGACGAAAACTGGACCGGACCTTGGACAGTGTAGCGGAACTGGATGGGGGTATGGCATGAGAAGGTTGCAGCATTTAGACTCATTTCCTACCATGCGAGATGTGCCATTGCAGTCCCTAAAGAGGTGTTAGAGTTCATCAATATTACAAAAGCAGATGAGGATTCCAGCTTGGATGAGGAATGACCAGGCTTGCGGGACTTACATTGAAGGAAATCACCACTGGTGTAATCTCGCGAGGCCTAGGGCTGTGTTAGAATGACTTAGCGATCATATCAAACACCTATGCGCCAGCAGAGGAAGACCTGTATTATGAACTATACAGTAAAAACCTCTACAAGGGGACATGTGGCTTTTACTACGGCAGGAAATGTGAAGGGCAGTCTACTCATACTGCTCCTTCAATTCAGAAAGGAGAAGGTTGTGTCGCTGCTTAAGGTATTGTGCATACTTTAAGTTGTAATTGGGAGAAGAAATAGTAGTGAGAAATTGGGATTGGATGAGGGCCTTGGTGTCATGAAGGGACTTCTCGGTGTGTGTCAAGGGCATCTCCAGGATCGACCCAGTCTCCAAGAGGATTGTCCATCATGAAGCGAGCAGCTGCAGGATGACATATTAGCATTGGATGAAGAAGGCAGATATGTTTAGTACAGTACCTTCTTTGTGGAAGTTACCTCACTGCTCCACTTGCGCTGGTACCATCGGTGCTGTGTCCTTGGCCAGGGCTTCCTTGGTCTCCAGCCGCAGTTTCTTGTTGGACTTGGGAACCGAGACTGATTTGCCCTCCGACCCAGACCCTTTCTGTGATACGGGAAAAATTAGAAGAGAATGTCGGGGGCAGTATGTCGACATACCGTGCTGGACAATGATTTCTCCATTGAAGGAGCTATAACGGACTTCTTGGCAGACCCATCTTCCACAGTTATGGGATGGAGGGTCTCAGGTTCGACATCCATCTTCTTGCACAGTAGCAAGAAGCGGCTTCAATACCATTGGAAGTTGGAAGATAGTATGACTTCAGGTTTCTTGCTGTTGGCCAGAGGCTCACTTGCAGGTGGAGGTGCGGTCTCCTCAGTGGATGTAGGTCCTTGATTCAGGTATTGTATGGGCCGTTGGGCTTGAAGAAAGGGTGTTGAGCATGAAAGAAGGGTGTTGCATATGAGTTGGAGATCATAAGGCATGAAAGGGTGTCATTGGGGGCGAGAGAGGGCTGAGGGGCGCAAGTGGGAAGTGTTGGGTGCAAGAAGGTGCCGTTGGGCATCAGAGAGGGCAGTTGGGCATAGTGTTTCAAGGTCCAGTCAGACCAGGACCAGTTTAAACTGGTTTTTTGGCCAAAAAACTAGTTTAAACCTATGAACTGCATAGAACCAGGGGGGGTGGTCTTTGTATTTTTGAAAAGATGAACCAGGACCACCCCCTGGTTCAGTCTGGTCTCAGTTCTTTGAGACTGGACCTTGAAACACTATTTGAGTGTTAGAGAGGGCAGTTGGGTGTTAGCGAGGGCTGTTGGGTGCTAGTAAGGGCACAACTCAGGAGGGGCAGCCGTTGGGCACGTGTTGGGCGCTGAGAGGGGCCGTTGGGCGTTAGAGGGGGCCGTTGGGTGTCAGTCAATGGTGTTGGGCGCTAGAGGGGGTCATTGTGCACGAGAGGCGGCCATTGGGGGGGGAGGTGGCTGGGTGGAGTGGAGATGGGGGATAAAAAAAGTGTGGGAACATTTGGCTGGCTGTGGGGGATAATGTGAATTGGAAAAAAGGAAAAAGGAATACCACAGATCTTCAATCATTAACCATTCTCTATTCATCCAGGGTCTTGCCCTTAATCATTCTCTATTCCTCTAGGGCCTTGCCCTTACAAAAGGCACAGAAACTTGTCTTGCATAATCATTGAAACATATTGAAATATGCTGCCACTGGATATGTCAGCAAGCTCAACTAGCCTGACAAGATGAGTGTCCCCGCGGTCTAAGATCAACCAGTCACATCACAAGACAAAAATGTCAGAATACATTTCAAGAATGAATCTTGGCAGACATACCTATTTGATCCAGGCAGCTTGAGGAGGAGTGTTGGATGATGTAGAAAAACCGGGGAGTAGTCGATACATTAAGGTTCACCCATGCAGCTTATCGTTTATCCAATACACCCACCTTGGACCCACACCTCGACACCTCGTACCTATCATCTCATGCACAGCCGTCAAGAATCTCTTTTGTTTACAACCATGTTCGATCATTCACCTGCCCACAGATAAGCTTTTTTAACCTCACTGGTTGTTCTCAGCCATTCTCAGTGTGGTGAGGACTGTCGTGTGGTGTTCAGAGATGCTGGGTTAGATGGGCCCTGAAAGTCGGGTGTCGTCCCCCAGATGAGTGAGCTGGAATCTATGAACAAACTACTATCTACATGACTGCTCACATGATGCGAGGTCCGCAGTCAGCCAGAACTCCTCCCCCACATTGGTCTACTCTATTGCCTTCGTTTTTGGAAAGTCAAACCTCCTCGAGACTCTGCATAGCCAGGTTATCACAATGTGGAATAAATGCAGGTGATCCTCGGATTCATCTCCGCCTAGGGCATGCATGTTAGATTTTCTTGGGGGTTGATTCTCATTTCCCAATCACGTGATCATACTCACTCCATTTTGGTTGGGCTTTCATCTTGAAAAAGCCAACTTTCCCGTCATATGTTCTCAATAACACAATATTCTATTCCACCCTTCCATCACTCACATCATGAACTCCCACAATACTCTTGAAGCCCTCACTGAGATGATGCTCGACTAATAGAACTTGAAGACGAAGTTAGTCCAATTAAAGATCCTAAAGAAAATGAAGAAGCTTCGGATACATTCTGAAGCATATATCAAGCTCTGGAAAGGATGTACCAACATGTCCCCCAGATTGTGCAGCCCGAAGGTATGCATTGATATACACGCATACATTCAGCTATACAGTATTCATATAATTTATGACCAGAGACACCAATTGAGGGGGATGGACATTCATGGTGATGAAGATGAGGGTCAGTGTATATCTCTCAATACCCCACACTTACTTCTTTCTTGACAATGATTCCGACCTTGGTCAAAAGGTATGATCCACACACAATTTAACAGTAATTTTCTCTGAACAAGCCCCTAGGCACATCTCATAGACCTCAAGCATGTTATTTTAGACCCAGAGAGACGTTCACCCAAGCAAAGAAGACAATTCTCTCATTTTTGTAATTTTGGTTATGTCTTTGACTGAGAGATCCTTGCGTGTAAATGACTTATTACCAACAGGGCTGTTTACCAATAAAATCCTATGATTCAAACACATTTTTCATGA
Source organism: Entoloma clypeatum (assembly GCA_963565915.1). Taxonomy (NCBI): domain Eukaryota; kingdom Fungi; phylum Basidiomycota; class Agaricomycetes; order Agaricales; family Entolomataceae; genus Entoloma; species Entoloma clypeatum. The sequence goes on along the minus strand of OY751491.1, from coordinate 227,466 downwards.
CAAAGACTCCAATCCCAAATCTTATCGGTTGTGGGATTTGGTGAAGCCACTGCTAACCTCATCCACACTGAACCCAAGTATCATGGCACAGTGGCCTAAATTTTTTAATCAACAAACAGATTGTGGCCAACCCACTGAGATGGTCGCTCTTTATATATGAGACACCAAGTTCAGGCCTCCAAATCCTGGAATACTGCCACAACACTCAAAGGCATCTCCAAGGTAATCTGTAATTGAATTGGGTGGTGTTTGCGCAGCCTCGTTGTCTCATTGAAAACATGCTCCTCGCTTTACTTCACTTTGTCCCTAGACTGTGAAACATGTTTTACATGTTCTAAGAACAGAGAATACACAGTAATTCGAGAAAAAAGTGGACAAAAAATTGAACAAGGGGGGTTGATTCTGAATTCTGAATCACATGACCTAACAGAAACCATTGACCTTAGATTCCCGTTGCAACACCCCACATGATGGAGTTTCAACTCTTGTACAATTCCACTGCATTACAATACCTTCCCTAACATACCTCACATTCTTCATTATTCCTACCAACAGTTACAATAATTAAATTTCCTTTTTTGTCCAACTACACTTCTTTGCATTGTGGTTGTCACACTGTGATTGTCACAAAACATCCTCTACAACCATCCAATTGTGATTATGCAACCTAAATCCAACATCCCGTTCTTCTCCACTGTGTCCTGGTTCACAACAGTTGTCATTAGGCCATCCCAAGAACCCATGTCATACCTCCCGCATGTCAAAGTATCATGTTTCAAATACTCTGACTACCAATTTCTCATGCATATGGAGTACAGGGCTTAATTGAATCAATCAAAGAATTTGAAAAAACCCTATATTGCGGAAAAACCCTCAATTACGAAGATGTCATAAAATTGACTCAGCCATTTACAGACATTGTCTGCACCCACAACTTTGCCAGAATCGAAACATTGCAATATGCTACCAACCTATTTCAAGAAATACCGCACTCTGGACCTTGTTGCATTCACATAGGATTCAGAGCACATACCCAACGCTTATGTTACCACATGCCCTGTTCCTCCATCTGAAAATCCAGTATGTATACTTCGTCTTGCAGCCGTTTACTTTGAATAAACATGTTAATCATAGATTTGGACCAACTTCAAGGATGACTGGCAAGCCTTCATTTTGCAAGGCTGCCATGTCCTATTGCAATCGCAATTGAACTCCTCTCCACTGAACTTCACTCAGGTGTTTAACTGTTCCCTCTGCCATGCTGATCGAGCCGAGGCTGACTTCATCCAATTGAACATTATAATCGCTTCCATGCATCTAGAGACCTTACTCGAAGTCAACAACTTTTCATCATCTTTGTATTATTCACGCTGATGACACCCAACAGGGAATAGAATATCCAGACAATGTGCCACAACTTGCCAAACTTTTTGAATGGTGAATCACCTTTATACAGCCCATTGGATACCACTAACATCCCACCCAGCGATCTGCTGCAGCTCCAGAACTTTATATGGGCATCAAAAACAGGCACCGCTTCTCTTTGTCTGCCCCTTGACTTTGCTGTTGCTGTCTCTCCTGGAATCTTGTTCTCAACCTCCTTCATTTCTGGTACAAAACATATGAACTGACAATTTTTGATTCAGGTAAGGACCCCTCACCCTGTACCATACCCCACATTTTGAAAGACCTTACCAGGCATGGCAATCTCAATCCTCTGAATGTCCCATTCCTCTATGAAATATTGAGCACATCATCATCTGTTTCATTCTCAAGCTGGCACTCAGGATTTCTGTTGACCCTGCAGACCTCTTGTGGGTTCAGGAAATCCAGCAGATTCTTACTGAGGCAAGGGAAGAATCAATTCAACCAACATGGTTCTGTCCCCCAAGTCCTCATCAAGATGTTGATAAAGACAGAGACATTAACATGTCCCCACTCTCTTCTCTACCTCCATCTCCTGTTCCCACCCTACCCACAATGCCAGATATTGTAGGTCCCCGCCAGATATCCTGCCAAGATATCCCTGATGCCTCACCTTCTGCTCCACCCCCATTCAATGTCAACGACTGCCCACCACAATGCCCACCACAATGGGAAGAAAGGCCACAGGATCAAGACAAGGGCGGGGAACAGAGGGGAGTGCATTGGCATCAGAAACGACAACAACAAGAGACCCAAGCGCAGGGAGGAGGGAAGAAGAAGTGGACACACATGTAGAAGAACTAGATCCAGACCCAGAGAAAGAAGAAGAAGATGAAAATGGGCACCACACAGACAAAGATGACGAACCACAAGAACCCATACCCCGCAGACAAACCAGGCATAAACACATCCACAGCTGTGAAGGTGACTGGCAATACTATGGTACCCAAAGCTCACAAGTTTCAAACAATCACATATTTGAACTTGTCTCCCTGTGCTTGGTTCAGGTTTTTGTGATCCTCCCTAAAATAGCTTTTCTGTTCCTCAATCATTTTTTAAATTTAATCATAGGTGGACAATCCCCGGCCAAACCTCAGAGCACATTCAACTGGTCAACCTCGTGTAGTTGGCCTGCCCTGTCAACTTCTTGGCCCAACACCTGACCCCATTCCCTACACACCCGAATTTCATGCAAGTCTTCACTCTATTAACAAGGGCCTTTTCAATGATGTCTATCCCCTTCTAGTTGCAAAAACATCTAATTCTTTTTACTCACATCCTTTGCATAGTCCAATCTCAATATCATGCCACCAAACTGCCTCTTCACATCCCTGAGGTGTCTATGATCTGAATCATGGACATTGACATGTTTGATGCATGCGATGCCCAAACCATACAGAACATTTTTTCGAAACAGCACATTCTCGTCACTGGACTATCTCAGCCGGAACATATATTTGACCTCAAAGATTTGCAGGCCATCACAGGGAAACTCCCCAGTTGTGTCTTCACCCAGTACTTTACAGTCCCCCACATCCTCCAGCAGAATCTGAATTCTGCCAGGATTTCCATTGGAATTTAGGATTCCTGTCAGAATCCTCTGAGAATTCAAAGATTCTGATAGGAATCCTGAGGAATCAGAGGAATTCTACAATTCCTGAAAGGAATCCATTGGTGATCTGATGGCAGTAATTGTTATTCTTATTCACTCCTTTCAGTAGCTTCAATTGTATTTGATTAATTTTATATGATACAAACTAAACAAACAATAACCCCCCCCCCTCATTTGTTAAGGCAAGGGGGCATGCAAAGCATTGAGAGGACAGCGAGGACCATGAGAAGTACATAAAATAAATTGATTACCCCACATAAGGTGGGCAAGACACAATATATACAAAGTACAAAAAATAACCCCCCCGCATAAGGTGGGGGGCGGTATAAGGCAAGGGGGTAAGGTAGGGGAGGGTAGGGTCGGGTTCGCGGCATGCGTCAATAGGGCTAGGGCCCTGGCGGCGTCAGGGCACAGGGCACGGATTTGCATGGCAACAGGCCCCATTTGGGGCGACTGGTGGGCACATGTGGAGGCGAGAGCCCATTGTTATGGGCAACTGGTGGCTGTTGGGCATGAAGAGAGCGCTGCGGCTGCCTGCAATCTTGGGTGAAATGCCCCTGTCCACCACAGTTATAGCAATTACCAGGAGCTTGTCGCTGGTTTCTGTCAACATTCATTGCATTTGGATCGTGTCATTGTTGCTGCTGACCGTTTTGCTGGGGATGGTACCCCCCATTCTGTTGTTGCCCAAAGGGCCTTCCAAAATTATTCTGGCCTTGCGGCCGCGGTGCTTGCTGATTCTAAGGGCGATTTCCCCATTGGTTCCCTTGTATTTGAGGTCCCTGCCTCATTCCTTGCCTCATGGCGTAATTCTCTTCAGCCCTTCTGATGGCTGAGATTTCTTCAACAGTTTCCTGCATGGTATCCTGATGTCTTTCTCGCTGAAACAATTGCTGTATGATTGAGTCCCGGGCATTTCTCTCCAATAATGAAATCCCAATGATCCTCAATTTTCTCTTTGATGTTCCAAACTGCGTGATCCAATCATCTGTTTTCATCTGGTTCTGTTTGAACCCCTCAATCTTTGCTCTGGTCCATTCCACTTCGGTGGTAGGGCGAAACCTTGTGGTGATCTCATAGACTAAGTTTCGATACATTGGCCAATTGTTTGATTCCATGCATTGGGTGAGTCGTGTCTCCCCATATGTTCCTGCAATCAGTCCATCTAATTGGGACCAGACTGCGATACAGATTTCATCATCCCCATGTAACAGATCTCATTTTACTCGGATCCACATGAGCATTTTTGCCCACCATCCCAAAAACAGGGGTCAGGATCCATTGTATTTGCCAGGATCTGCAGCTATTTCAATTCTTCAATCTGGTCAGTGAGGAGGAGGAGGGGGAGGTGGTGCGATGGGGGGAGAGTGATGTTCAGGGAGTTTGGGGGCTTTGTCCTGAAAGTCTTGGTTGTCCATGATGGTGTTTTGACAGGGCAGGGTGTTTTGGTTTGAACAATAGTACCTTACATCGGGCGCGCGATCCTGTTCTGACGAATCTGTCTACCCAGGCAGTCAGGATGCCTGAATGGAGGAAGATCTAGGAAAGATGAAGTCCACGTGGTCAATACCCCTACGCGCGCTGGACTGGTTGAATCGAGATGTTGAGGAGTCGGGGATTGGAACACCTGTTGCGAACTAGACGTGTACGGTCTTCTCTTCCAAACCGTCCCATGTGCCAGCACCTTCCCTGAAGGTTAGATGCATCGGCCTTTGGTCACCTCGACACAGGATGGGCTCAACATTTCCCTGTGTGTCTCGAACGGCAACACTAGTTATAATGGGTGTATTAAGTGTTTCTCTTCTTATCCCTGAAGTCCGGGAGGTCCCCCTTAATGCTAGGGTCCACGTATAGATGTGTACTTTTAATGAAAAAGCACAAAACAGCGAGGTTGAAATGGAGGAAAGGGAAGTGTGTTTGGGCGGGCGAGTTTAGAGCTTGTTCTTCTGTTGAGGCGACGCTAAGTCAAACGACGTCGCGAGCCCAAACTTAGGAACTTAGAAGATGGAACGTGGAAAGATGAAGAAGGGGCTGTATTGCCAAGAGACCCAGCAGGAATCTCAAGAGAACAAGCTATCGAATACAAGTGAAAGTACCCTACTTATATATGTAAATACCATGAGGCTGCGTTGAGGCAGTGTCATGCTGCGCGACTCCGGATCCTTGACATCCTGCTGCATGCTAATGATAAGATGTCCTCATGTACGACACAATGTAGATAAGATAAGATCAAGATAAGATAAGATAATGTTATGGTTGACAAACCCATGTGATGCTTAGGCAGAGAGGCTAAGTAGCAAAGGCGGATACCAAGGTGATTGCTAGATCTGGGGAATACATGCAATGTATCTACCCTATATATACTAGAAGGTTGAGTCATCTAGATGACTCTAGAGCGGTTCCGGTCTGACTCCAGAAGTGGACCTGGAGTAGGTGTCTATGGTAACTGCTGCGGCGTGAGTGAGAGTATCTAAGTATAGTCCAATAAGTAACACAATGTCAAGGATGTGTGAGAGTAGCCATCTAGATATGGTAACAATGACCATACTGTAGTGAGTAAGCGGAGGCCGTGGCCTGAATGATGTAAAAGTGAATAGTAAGCATGAAACCAATAGATAAGATGAAACTGGCCATTAATCAGATAAGGCCTCTATGTCTTGTATCTTGTCTGAGCGATCAATGCCTTGGATAGTGAATCCATAACAGATAAAGTAAAAAGTGAAAATACAATCATAACAGTTGTTGGCGTTCGGCTGGGGTGGGGGTGCGGCTTACTGGGTGGTGGGGGCCCAGGGGTCCCCATTTGTCTTGACAGCAGTGGCTGCGGTGGAGGCTGCGGGGTTGTGGCAGCCGTGGAGGTGGTGAGGAGCAGGGGGCGGCAAGCGAGAGGCAAGAGTGGTGGTGGCGGGAGGACAAGATGGTCATCAGCCATCACAATGTGACAACACTGATCAATGTTCAGAAGTTGCTGAATGTCGACCACCTAGGTCACCTGACCCTGTTATTGAACTTTGGTATTTCTGGGCAGGAATTCCTGCAGAATTCCTCCCAGGATTGTCACCATTCCTATCAAGGATTCTGATAGGAATTTCATTTCTTTTGGATTCCTGGAGGAATCCTAGCAGAATCCTGGCGGAATTTTACAGCAATTCTCACTCAAATATATGGCAAAAATTCCTGGAGGATTCCTGTCAGAATCTGAAATTCTGACAGAATTCCTACAGGATTCTGCCAGAGGACATGGGGGAAAGTAAAGAACTCTCTTCACCATACAAGGCAAGAATCTATCTCTATTTATCTCTCTCCTTTTATATATATATTTTTTCTTTGTGTCGTCTCCTAGATCTATCTTACCCTGTCCAAGACGATGAAAATGAGTGACTCTTTGAAGGCACCATCAAGCACCTCTCTGACTCCCATCTCTCAGGGAAAAACACTCAATGCCCTAGACCTCTCTAACCCTCTGTCCAACTTGATGCCCCCCGATAGAGCTTGCGTCCAACCTATACACATCCATAACCAACACTTCAAAGGAGGTACCAACTCCCCTGGCTGTCCGCGCTTCCCTCAATTGGCGACACATTGGGCCCTTTCTGCTTCCCAACGTGCCATTACCAGCTTTCACATCGATACCGATGGCCTGGGAACTTACGTGGAGTGCGTATCCAAAGAAGAATTGAAATGGTGGGTAGTCGCAGCATCAGCTCAATCCTCTGATACCACCAATGTGCTCGACTTCAAACATCTTCTGTGCTTCTACCAAAATGACAACACACAACTCAAGTACCTCAAAGAAATGAAGGTTGAGTCTGTCCTGTTGCAACCTGGGACCTGCTTGTGAGCCAAGCCCTGTCATCTTCTCCTTGAATGCTAACCACTCCATCAGCTACATGAAGCCTTTCACAAACCACACACTCTTAACCCCTACTTCCGCTATATGCCAGGGTGGACATTTCATATCCGCATCAAACATATGCCAGACGTGCCTAGGGTTCCTAACAATGTTTTTGACGACGCCCTAGCCTCCCTCTGAGATATTTTAGAACTCTGGAGCAACTCGATCAAAGTATGGTAAGACAAACTTTGCCACCTTTTTTTTTCTTACTCTTTATTCTTTTTTGTTCCAATATAGACAGTTCCGCACCCTTCCATCTCGTTGAAAAACTTGTGCGTGATTTTTCTCTCTTGTCACCCAACCACAACATCTATCCCATTGCCTATCCGCCATGTCCACTGAGAACTCACCCCTCGCCGCTCTCTGTGCTGAAAGGGAGCACCAGAAGAAAGTCACCAAGGAGTTGGAGAGGAAGCTGCAGGAGGCAGAGGAGAACACAGAGGCGAAAAGGGCAGTGAAAGAGCAGAAAAGCATTGGAGGAGCCGGAGTTCATGCCAGAGGGGTAAATATTTAATAGATTTTTGCTTTTTTTCTTGTTACAAGTGTGATAATGGGCCTGGCTTAGTTGGTTGAGCGGAGTGGAAGTCTGCTACCATATCTGCTGCATGTTCAAGCTCAGACTCTTCACTGGTGTCTTCATAACCTAACCAGCGGATGAGGTAAAGGAGTTTGCATCGTTGTCTTTTATCAATCTTTGAGTCGATGATTTCAGCAATTTTGTATTCGGTTTCTCCTTCAATCTTGAGCAGAGGTGGAGGAGGTTGTATCCGATTTGGAATCTTGTTGGGGGTTGCTGGTTCAAGCATAGATATGTGGAAGACAGGGTGTATAGCACACATAGTGTCGGGTAGACATAGTGTAAAGGAGTGCGTGCTGGGTTGGACCAGCATATTTGTCAGATAACTTTTGGGTGGGTCGTGTGGTGCGGAAGAACTTGGCTTTAACAAAGACTTCTTGTCCGACGCCGAGTGGAGGAGGCGGAGAGCATCAGACATCCGCAGGGCTTTGATAACATTGTTGTGCCTCTGCGACAGCAGTCTTTAGTTCTTGATGTAGTCGTCTAAGTCAATGATATATTGTTGAGCTTTGTTGGATGCTAGATCATGTTCTGGATGGAGTGTAATGTCGGGGTGATAACCTTTGTTGGGGAAGAATGGTGATACACCAGTAGTGGCACTTGAAGTGTTGTTGTATGTGAACTCCGCAAGCGGAAGCAAAGCGGACCAGTTGTCTTGCTGGTAGTTGCAGAAGATGCAGAGGTATTGTTTGAGTGTCTGGTTGGTGTGTTCAGTTTGACCATCGCATTCAGGGTGATATCCAGAAGTGAAATGAAGCTTCATGTTGAGGGCTTTTGCAAGAGAGCAGAAAGAGCAGGAGACAAATTCAGGTCTGCAATCGGATGTGACATTTTGCGGAACTCAGTGCTTGGAAAAGACGTGAAGCACAAAAAGGTTTGCTAGGTCTTTGGATGTGCACTTAATGGTGGTAGGAATGAAGATGCCTTGTTTGGTGAGGCAGTCTACAATAACCAAAATCGCATCGGAGCCAGCGGATCTTATTCTGACCAGGGTGTCCAGTGAGGATATGGTCATGCTTATTGCGGAGGATGCGGAGGTGGAGGTCGGATGAGTCGGGAACATAGATATGTCCATTGTGGAGTAGATGACCTGCTTCATTCACAATCCAGCGTGGATTAGGATTGTCAAGAAAAGAGGTGTAAATAGGATCAGTCGGAAGAGCGGAGAGGATGTTGGAGCGGAGTTGATCCATATCCATGATGATTGTGGCATGGAGGAAAAGGGATGGGTGTATATAACTCTGTTGCATGAAGTGAAGTGGTGAGCTGTTCTTGTGTGAAGATGGGTTTGAAGTTGCTTGGATTGACAGATGAATAGTCGCTATTTCCCTCTTGACGTGATAAAACCTTGGTAGTAGAAAAGTACTCAAGATTTTTGTGGTCTGTTATGATATCGATTGGAGTAGTGGAGCCTTTAAGGTAGTGATGCCAAACCTTGAATGCATCATGGATTGTGAGTGTCATAGTTTAACTCAGGAAGTGTAAAGGTGCAGGAATGGAAAGTGACCAGATGGATTTTGTCATCGGAGGTGTGGATGGAGAGGGTTGCACCCAAAGCGTAGTCAGAGGCATCAGTTTTGACGATAATAGGGCTGTCAGGAATCCAATGCGTAAGAACAGGTGCCATGGTAAAGGCTTTCTTCAAGGTGTTGAAAGATTCATGAGCGGAGTCAGAGAAGTGCCATTGAGTGTTTTTGCAGGTGAGTTGGGTGAGCGGAACAGTGATTTCGGAGTAGTAAGAGATGAATCAATGATAAAAATTGGCAAACCCTAGGAAAGATTGAATATCTTTGACCTTCCTTGGTTCAGGCCAATCTTGAATAATTTTTACTTTCTTATCCAACATGTGGAGGCCAGTCGGAGAGAGGATAAAGCCAAGGTATTCAACAGTGTCCATAGAAAACTCGCATTTGTCTGTGCGCGCGTATAAGCCATGTTGTCAGAGATGTCGGAGGACTTTGCGGACATGCTTCCAATGCTCAGAGGGAGAGTCGGAGTAGATGAGGATGTCATCTATACTACTAATGGGAGGGAAGGTGGTTGCTTGACATTTTGACAATAGTGAGAAAAGTCTGACCAATTCTGACCAAGAATGCAACAAAGTTATGTAAGTTTTAGGTAAGTTTCATGTAAGCATGACATAAGAATTGGTCAGCTTTTCATCCTCCCATGGGGTGAGTGCGGAGCATGAACCTTATTTCCTGTGTGAGCATGGAGTGCGAATCTTTTTTCCTGATTTTGATGGAGCCCTGTCTCAGGGTCTGTGCCTCGGTGCCATGCAACAGCTGCATTTCTCCCATCAAGGTTGCCATGTGGCGCTTTTTTGGTTGTTTGGGTGAGTCCTTGGGCACACAAGCAAGGGCAGGAGATCTGAGGACCATATTATGTTACTACCACACAAGCGAGAGCGGCAGGTCTGAGCGCCATGACACATTGTGTAAATTCCACCAGACAAGCGAGGGCTGCAGGTCCGAGCGCCATGACACATTGCATAAAGATACTTACTCTGTGAGCCTTGGCGAGCACAAAATTTGTATACAGACAGGAGCCTTGGCATCCCCCACCCCCTCCCCCTGGAGGGGGGGGGAACCCTAGAAATAGGATATGGCGAGCCTTGGCGAGCACAAGAATATATATGGCGGCAGGGGTTTGGGGACGGCAGCCCCCAAGCACGGGTTAATCCAGACAAGCGAGGGTTGCAGGTCTGAGTGCCATGACACATTGCGTGAAGTGTTACTATTCCACCAGACAAGCGAGGGCCGCAGGTCCGAGCGCCATAACACATTGTGTAAAGATACTTACTCTGTGAGCCTTGGCGAGCACAAAATTTGTATACAAGCAGGAGCCTTGGCGAGTGCCAAGGTTAAGAGAATAAGTTCAATGAACTCCACCCCCACCCGCTCCCCCTGGAGGGGGGGGGGAACCCTAGAAATAGGATATGGCGAGCCTTGGTGAGCACAAAAACTCGCTGCAGGGGTTTGGGGGCAGCAGCCCCCAACAAGCTGTGACCTGTGCAAAGCTCAACAGTTGTGAGCCTTTGCGAGCACCGCGAGCAATGCTCACTGCCGTAGCGAAGCATGGGTTAATAAGCTCGTCTATAATAAGTGGGAGGGCGGGGGTGAATGATTAAGATTTGTCAGAACTGACCAAGCATTACTAAGCTTAGTCAATTCTTACCTAATTAATTATTAAGCAAAATCCCTCCCATGTACTGTCCGACGAGTGTGAAGCACGAGCCATGGCTCCATCAATCTCCCATCAATCCATTGATGCAGCCATCAATTCACTGAATATTCTGGATCCTTTCACTGAAGGTATGTATACTATGTGGGCCATGTATTGTAGCATGTATTTGAGTAACCTGAACAAAATATGGAGTGAAATAAAAATAACCATGAATGGCTGTAAAGAAATAAGATATTTGCCTGATGAGACTGCAGAATTGTTACAATTTGTGTAGGGACTTTCTGGCTTATTTCTTCAGTAAAAATCATCCATAATATGCATAATGCAAGGGCCAAAAAGATGATAGGGATCTGTTCCACAGATCTGTTGATATTATAAAAATAAGCAGAAAAGAGGGGGTCAGGGTGTGTACTGTATATAGGCAATTCCCAGCTTATTCATTCAGCAAAAATCATACATGATATGGATAATGCAAGGGACAAAAGAGACGATAGGGATCCATTCCACGGATCTGCTTATATTCAGTGTTTTGTTGAAATATAGAAAAATGGGGAGAATATGGCTTTCATGACTGATTGGAACATTATTTCCCTTACTCCTTCAGTCAAATTCACTCATTCAATGCACAAATCAAGGATACAGAAGGTGGAATGTATTTCCCCCATCATTTTGTCAGTATTAAATATTTTGTTGAAGCAACTCAGTAAGCAACAGGTAAACAACAGAAAGCGATTGGACTTACCAACCAGTTTTAGTGGAAAACCCAGATTTTTGCAATCAGTAAGCAACAGGTAAACAACAGAAAGGCAGGAGGCTTGAGTGCAGTAGACATACATGTGATGCAATTTTTTGGAAAAATGATTCTATAATACATCAATTATGGACACAAACAGTTATTTTTTCACACCACACCAACCTCCGTGCCGTATGGCGCATTTTCTCATGCCCGCGCCATACGGCACGGGTCATACCCTCGTCGAGATATATGGTAACATACTTATTGAGCAGGTCATGGAAGATGACGTCCTTTTTACAAACGAAAAGGACGGGAGCACCGTGCAGAGAGGAAGAGGGTTGGATGAATCCAATGGTGAGATGTTCATCAATGAATTCATGGAGGGCATTGAGTTCGGTTTGTGAAAGGGAGTAGATCGGACCGAACGGAGGAGCCGAACCCTCTTCAAGTTCAATCTTGAGGTCATAGGGACGGTATGGTGGAAGAGTGTCTGCTTTTCCTTTACTGAAGACGTCAGCATAGTTGTGGTATTCCTCAGGTACGTTTGTCAAGTCGGGGGTGTTGGAAGCAGAAACGGAGTGAGCAGAAATGGAGGGAGTCAAAAGGTGAAGTCAAAAGGATTGTGTACCAGGCAATTTGCATGCCCTCATAAATGCAGCTGTTTTAATGAGTGAAATATGCGGAGCAGATTGCAGAGGTACAATCGGAGGTTCCAGAGGAGAAAGCATAGCTGTCCTGCCTTGGGAGGGGATCAATGTCAATGTCAGAAACGGCTCTTTTTGCATCTGTGGATGGAAAGTGATACTGCCCAATACCCAATCAATCATAAGATTGTGGCGGGTGAGTCAGTTGTATCCAAGAACCATGGAAGAAGCGGAGTTGAGCGGAGTAACATAAAAATCCTGTTCAAAGGTTTCACCTGAAGGAAAACATATAGGTATTGTTACAACTTGAGTGATAAACATGTTAGAAGAACCATTGAAAAGCTTTAGTTCTAAAGGCAGAATAGTGGAGGAAGATCATAAGCAGAGGAAAAGTTATTGTCAATAAAACAATGGATTGAGCCAGAATCAATAAGTGCTGGGACAGAATCTGAAGAGAAAAAAGAAGATGAGTGTAACAGATGTGCTGGGTATCATTGCTTACACATAGCACAGCCACTTCCTTAGCATTCTCCTTGTCTACCACTACATTGTATCTGCCCTATCTCAGCTATAGAATGGGTCTTATGCACTTGTGGGACTAAGAAAACTCACCCCTGTAACGAAAAGCTGTTTTACCTCGCAGACATTGTACAGCCAATACCAGATTTTGGTCAAGCTTACCTTGTTCTGTGAGATTGAGGGCTTTTCCTGTAACAGACTTGTTACATTTTTAAGCTATCCTTAACTGCTATTACCTGCTACAGGGGAACACCCCCATTGCTATCAGCTTTCTAGCTGCACCAACCCCATCTGGCCCAGAGGCTTCACTTTGAAGCCTCCTCTTTATCTGCTGCCTAGCTGTGCTCTACACACAGCTTATGGCCTCTTTTGAGTTGTCTGGCCCCCAGGAGTTCACTCAGGGCTCCCTTTTTTGGGATGAGCTGGCACCTTTGCTGCCAGCTGGCATTTCCTTATATGGAAATGGCTCATTTCCGAGCCATTCTGCCGCATTGAACACATCAAGAAGCCTCTCAAAAGACTTGAGGTCCAGTTATCACAAACTAGAGACCTTGTCTACATATTCTGCATGTACTACATTACATGTAGCAAAGTCTACTAGGGTGGACTTGACTGCCTCGTCGCAGTCAACTTATGTCAAACCAAGAATTCGGTAATGAGATACCATTCGCAGAGTTGCAAAGGAGATGCTGTGGCTGGACCACAGGCTAATCATGGATTTCAAGATGGAACTATGGTCCATCATTCTGATGGTTATCGATAATGACCATCTCAAGTATATGAGCTACGAAGCTCATAGATTCACTCTTGCAAGTGTGAATGAGGTGTATGGTCGCGATACACTATGTGACAAAAGAGAGTATATTGACCACTTCAAGTGGTCATTTGTCCGTGAACTCAATATGGAGTTGGACAGGTGCACAAAGCCATATGCACCTATAGAGGCTCATAAACCTCCAGCATATTACAAGGACCTCTATGGAGAAGTGGTCCGATATGTTGAGCATGTCTTTAAGATGAAGAGGAAGGCTGTGAAGTCTTCCAAAATGAATGCGAACCATCTGAACCTCTCAACAGTTGGAGAGGTGACTCAGAATATCACTCTGTTCAACAGAACGGAGATATGAAGACAGTTATGTCTTCAAATGGAGAAGCCTCATCAACTTCTGAACCATGGAGATGGTGTTGACCACCACTCCAAGTGGATCGTGAAGAAGTGAAGACTATTAAGTCTTCAATTGAGAGTTCAATAAATCCACAACATGTAGTTGATGGACTAGAACGGAAGACTTCTGTGTCTTCTAACTCTCTCAAAGAGTCTAAAGAAGAGAACGGAAACATTTCTATTAATATGAATCAAGAAACGGAGGTTAAAATAACCTCCTCCAGAGTCAATGAAGAGACTCCAGAAATCATTGCCAAATTGAATTGCAAAAGAGACATAGACAGTCTCGGCGGGATGCAAGTTCCATAAACTTCAAAAGAAGGTCTTGAAATTCAAAGACCTTTATCGAAGGCAGATCAACAGCCTTCATGGCTGTCGGAATGGGTTGCGAAATCACCACCAACAATGAAAACAAGAGTTCCGAGGGTATGTTTACCCTCAACAGAAGAATCGGCACCACATTTGTGGTCCGAAAGATGCCGTCAACTGCGAATGCATGGCGAGAGCCCAAAATGGGCTGGAAGTTCTCTGAACTTCCAAAGTTCACCATGAAAATCGTACCTGAAAGGATTCTAATAACCCTCAAGATGAAAAGATCTCATTGCCCAGCAATGATGGGTCAAATAGACTACACTGGACTGTGAGTAACAAACAACAGGTTCGTTATTGACGAGAACAAGCTCATCGAAATAAACACGAACATCTGGGTCAACATAACCCAGGCGAGAATGATACTGAACAGTGAAATATTCACTGTCAAAGAGACAATGAGAAAGAGAGACAGAGTACAGAAGACTCTGTCACAGTAGAGAAGAAGAGACGGCGACGAAAACGCCACCATCAATATCGCAAGAGTAGTGAAAGTCAACATGTGTCAACTGACGATGAGAGCACAAAATTGTGCTCTATGTGTAATGAAAAGATTGTTTGCTTCATAATGAAGCAGAGTGGTCAAGCCATGACCACCAGAGAATGAACTTGTGAAGTTTGTTTGGTGCTTCAAATGGTTGCACCCAAAAAACAAGATGTCCGCAGGTTGGAACATCATATACACAAGAGTCTGGATGAGAATAATGTCGTCCAAGAGAGTAGAAGCCCTGCGGCAATGTGTGCCGCAACAATGACAAAAAATGTCATTAAAAATCGGAAACTAGACGACAAGGTTGTCGTCTGCAATAGAAAAGATTCAGCAGCTATTGGAGCTGCTGCGACAACAAATATAGTTGTTGCAATTGACAGAGTGGATGACATGAAAGTTGTCTATGGAAATAATATAATTACAGCACAAAGTACTGAGATAGCAGCAACAAATGTCGCTGAAGTTGCAAAGGAAGACAACAAAGTTGTCATCTGCAAAAGTCAAGAACCAGCAGCTACAGCAACAACAATTGTTGTTGCAAGTGACGAAATGGATGATATAAATATTGTCCATGGAGAAACTAAAGTTACAGCATAGCGACAAGCATCACTAAGGTCGTGAAAGTAGATGCCAAGGTTATTGTTGTCTGCAACGGTTTGTCAAAAGCTGTGGTGACAGACACCACATTGGAAATCAGATTGTGCTGAATATAAAGTCGGCGACAGGCGGCCCACTAAAAGTGGTCGCCGCAAAATGGCAAAAGGAAGGACAAAAGTGTCCTCCGTAAAACCTGAGGTGACTATGTTGCCTCAAGAGGTCAGATTTCACCAAGTATAAAGTTGGCGACATGCAGGGCACCAAAAAGTCCTGCCGAAGGAGATGAGGGAGAACCACAAGTGTCCTCCATATAATTTGTAATGGATAGAGACTCATAGAGACCCATCTGACAGAATAGACGGACACTGAGTCTGTCATTTCCACATTCCGTGGATGATAGAAATTGCCCTCTGAGACAATTGTAGTGTCTCAAAGACCTCAAACCCCCAACAATAATTTGTTTTATTATGAATGAAGCAAGAAAGGGGGAAAGCGGGGATTCCAAGAAACCTGTGGAACATTTTGGAAGGAGGCAGAGGAGGGGACATCTCCCCTGATGAATAGGTGACAACGGCACCTATATCATACCACATAATTCCACAATGCAAGATTTTTCCCTTTCCAATTTATGGCCATAAAGGCCATACTATGAAATAGTTGCGAAAGACTATAGATGGCAATAGCACCATCTACAATACACGAGGAAGGTACCATGTACCTTCTGGCAATAAAATAGAAAGGACGGTGTGAAGTTGAAGAACCAACACCATCAAAAGTAAAGTAGAAATGACAATGTGTTGTTTATGATATGAAAATGACAATATGTCATTTAAGAAAATAAAGTTGACAATAACAACAGGTTGTCGTCTCATATAGAACCAGTAATGAAGACTGGTATAGTTGTCATTCATATGAATGACATGGGGATCAATGTGAACCCCAAAAGTGAACTGAGAATACAGCGGGCTAAGCTCGCTGAAGAAAGTATAGGTGGCAAAAGATCTTGCCTACAAAAATGACTATAGTTCATTGAACTAAGAGTCACAAACCATGACATGGGGATTATATGTCCCCATACAACATGTACATAGATGGCATATGAAGATACCATTGTACAAAAGGCAAGAAAGATGCTCATGCCGAAGAAAGATAGAAACAACAACATGTTGTTTATGATAGGTTCATGTGAACATGGGGATTCTTGTGAACCCGAGAAATGAACAAACGACATGGCAAGCTAAGCTCAGCAAAGATAATATACTTGGCAAAAGTCTTGCCAATGAAAAATGAACATAGGTTGTTCGTTGAACAAAAAGTCATGGACCACGACTTGGGGAATATAAGCCCCAATATAAAGATGGCATACAGAGATACCATCATCTGGAAGAATAGAAAGGTCGTTGCAAATGAGAAGGGATATATTATCCCCACAGGATGAGTGAGGGAAGTTGCCTCACAGGAACTCTGAAGTACTTTGTCGTGGTATGAAGCAAGAAGGGGAGGAAATGGGAACATAGTTGTCCCATGAAACCACCCCAAAAATGGAACAAGCAGGTTTAAATAAACCTGCATGGACAGAGATGACCGTGAAACATGAGAACCATGGGAATGACAGGTGTCATTCCCACAATAGTTGTCAAATGACAGGTGGTACAATAGCACTGCATTGTAATGTACAAGGTGTCAATACACCTTGCACATTTGAAGAAAATGTGCCATGAAATCAAGCAGGTTTGAAAGAACCTGCACCAAGGATGACTTGAGAGTCACCCATGATGAGAATGACCAAAGATGTGGTCATTGTCAACCATGGAGGAGTCAAGAGGCCCCTTGGTTATGATAGAATGGTTAACCAAATTGATTTGGTTAAATAGAGATATAGGATGATACCAGTCATTCATGAAAAGTTCGGTAACAATCATCAAACGGTGTGAAAACGCTGCAGAAAAGTTGAGAAGGTTCAATAGAACCTTCATAAAATCCTCAGGCTCATTTGAGCCTGAAACAGAGATGAGTACTGATGTGAAGCCGGTACATGAGAAAAGAACATCAGACGACAATGAATGTCATCCAGAAAATGGACCTGGGGAACTCAAAAGGTCTCCCCAACAAAACTGGAGATGTAATATCATCCAGTTTCCAAAATGACAACACATCATTTGGAAATGAAAAAGTCGTGAAACACAACAGGGGAAAATGAATGTCCCCAACTGGCAAAACAAGGGCCAACTCAGGACCCTCAAGATGTGCTTCAAGAGTAGGAATGAAGCAAGAAGGGGAGGAAATGGGGTAGCAATTGCCCCAGCATCTCCCACTGATCTCATGAACGACACAGGATGTCATTCTAGTTGAAGAAATTGTGATTGAATTGACGGCGCCGATGGCACCGTCCATGTACTCTAATTGGGTACAAGGTATCCCGACCTACTCGACGAATACTAAGCAGGTACAAAGGAACCTGCAGCACGTCGGGTTTATACCTCAACAATCAGATGACCATCTGATTGCCACAGGGAACCTAACATTCCCTGCACCTTGTCATATAGGAACTGACTTATGAGTCAGTTTATAATGGAGATAGGACCTAGGGGGATGACAGGACAGTCATTAACAAACAACAGATGACGCCCGATGTGCCATCCCCAATTGAGACAGAAGGTACCACGTACCTTCATAAGTCCAGTTGATGTGCAATGATGTGCATCCTAGTCGCAGCCTATCTGGATGACGACAAATGTCATCAGTAATGCCAATGGCATTGTCCCCACTTGCAAGTGGAGGTACAATGTACCTCCCTATACATGAATGATGTGCAACGATGTGCATTCCAAGGCTCTGCATAGTGAGAGGTTGAATGCCCACCATTAATTAGCACTGCTTGAGCCAGGTTTCATCAATAACAATGAACGACACCCATGGCATCGTCCCCCCAACAAGAAGAAGGTACTATGTGCCTTCAGATGTGTCTGGACGAGGTCGATTCAGAAGAATCGACCAATAATGAATGGAGGGACAATATACGCCACTCCACAGAGAGTCGTCAGTGATGATGGACGCCAGCAATTGGACAGTGTCGACACCTTGATACAAGGGCAAGCCAAAGCTCTCCCTCATTGAGGTGGGACAGAACAGGGTTGATGTGAAGGTGGTTGACAACAAGAAAGGAGGGACGACAATCGCCCCTCAACCAGGAGTCGTCCGTCAGTGATGAACGCCAGCAATGGGGCGGCGTTGGCGAATGAAGAAGCAGTTGATGAAGACGAGCTGAAGCTCTCCTCGTCAATGCATAACAAGATGGGGTTGACTCCCAGTAGTCGACCAACAATGGAAAAAGAAATCCTAGAGGGACAATGTCCCTCAAAATGAAAAATTGGTTAGCAAATGACAAAACGGCACATGTTGTGCCATTCCCTGGTACCAAGAAAGGTGCTACACACCTTCACATGCCCCATGCATGCAACCTCTAAAGCTGCGGCATCACAATGTCAAACATCTGCATCATGTGATCACATATCACAGCCACACTCTAATCCCCCTCTCTGTACTCGCATGGCTATGCCCATCTTCACCACAACATATTTCCACAAAATTGACCAAAGACCCCCTTGCGACCACTGTCACCTTCATCACATTCACTTATGAAACCACCACAATGCTCGCCGTCAACACTGTGGTTCATTCCCCACCACCCCTCGCCATTCAAATACCCCCTTCCCTTGGACACATAGATCACGCGCGACAGATGAGCCTATGGATCGCCAACAATCTCAAAAGGCATCATGCCCCTGTCGCATCCTGGACCATATCAGCCAAAGAACAGATAAACACTATTTTCAAAGTTGCAGAATGGGCTGTTGAGCAAAGCATTTTTCAAAATATGAATGCATTGTTGGCAGCACCTTGTGTATGTTTAATTTGTTGTAAATCCTAATAACCAGCCACAAGAATGATATTCATGTTATTCACTTGTTACATGTCGAAACCGAACTCTGTAATATAACTGACACTTGCCCAGTGCAGTCTCGGACCAGTCACATGATTTGGAATTCAGAATCAACCCCCCCTCATTGATCACATGTTTAATATACTGGTCTCCTTGCGTTATGGAATTGTGCTGTTGCTGTTGGGATTAGTGTTCAAAGGTTCAGTCTACATAGACCTGAACTGGACTGAACTGAACTGAAAAATAGACCATGTTGGACTGAACCGCGGTCTAAGGTCTATATGTTTTAGAAAATTTAGACTGCAGTTCAGAAGGAGAAAGACTTGAAAGCATGTGGTGCAATTGTCTTATCTCTGGTGGAATCTGTAAAACATGAGGTTACAGCATTGCAGACTTCAAAAGAGGTTTGGGATCAGCTGAAGACTCTCTTTGAGAACAAAGGCCCCAATGAGATGTTCAAGGACTTTGCCTTGACTCTCGATTGGCACCTGTCCAGTGGTGACCCTCATCTGGAATTCTCAAAATTCTGTGATCTCTTGGCACACCTCGATGGGCACAAGATCCCCTTTGCTCCTAAATTGCAAGGGATGCTTGCTGTGCACTGTCTACCTTCCAAATGGAAACATCTTGGTTCACATCTAGTTAGTGTTTAAAGGTTCGATTCGGTCCGGTTTTTGACCCTCAAAATTTAGAGACCGAGACTGATTTTTCGGTTCACATGATCTTGAAAAAACTGAACCGGACTGATGCAAGACTGGTGCATCGGTTCTGTTTACCTCAAAGAAGTGAGACTGGACTGGTCTCAACCGGTTTAAAGCAATATATAATAAGACTAAGCACACGCGCGCACAGCCCGATGCTGCACATGTGCATCATACTCCCTCAATTGGTCCTCTGTGGGCTCAGCCCAGCCCCATGTGCTCTGGGGCATGACTCAATGCTGTTGGGTGTGAAAGGGGGCCATTGGGCACATGTCGTGGCAGGTGCGCGGAGCCGTACGGCGCGAAGGGAGGCCGTTGCACACGACAAGGAAGGGTGCTGGGTGTGAGTCGACGGCATTGAGGACGCGAGGCAGCCATTGGGCATTAGAGGGCCCATGAGGCACTAGTTGGGGTGGTTGGGCAAGAGGGGCGGCCGTTGGGGACATGAGGCAGCCGTTGGGCGTGAAAGGCAGCTGTTGTGCGTGGGTTGATGGCGTTGAGGGCAAAGGGAAGGCATGGCGTGGGTCAATGGCGGTGGGCACAAGTCGGGACCGTTGGGCATGGGTCGACAGCGTTGGGAGCAAAGGGATGGCGTTGGGGACGAAAGGACAGCATTGGGCATGGATTGATGTGTTGAGGGTGAAGGGATGCCATTGGGCATGAGTCGGGACCGTTGGGCGCAAAGGGATGCCATTGGGCATCAAAGGTGGCCGTTGGGTGGAAGAGAGGGCCGTTGGGCATGAGTGGTGGCCGTTATGCGCAAGGAGTGGCCCTTGGGCGGATGTGGTGGCCGGGTGGAATGGTGGTGGGGGATTAAAAAAGGGTGGGAAGGTTTTGCTGGCAGTTATGGTTCGACTTTTGGCAATTGCCGAGCATGCTTGGCATCAATGCCAAGCCATGCACGTCATTGAAAATCATGCCCTCAATATCCAAACCGTCGCACCAAAACCCACAAAGACAATTCTTACCTTATGTAGACATATCTAGAAACTCATAGGAAGAATATATAGAGTTATATACATGAGCTATGGATGGTAGAAAGTTGGTGCTCCAAATTGATGCATCAAAACACAATGTAAATCATGATGAACAGTGTGGCATGGTGTTTTCAAACACAAAAAACAACATTTTCTAGCTTCCTCCTTTGCACAACATTTGTACTAGCACGCACACACACCTTTTGTGTTTTTTTTAGGTGTGCCTATTTGGGAAGTGGGAAAGTTGTGATGTAGAATGAGTGTGATGCACCAGATATAATGGACTGGTGGCTCAGTTGGTTAAATAGAGGACTGAAATAATGTTCTGTACTATAGAGGTTGTGAGTTCAATTCTTGCAAATGGCACAAAATTTGCACTTTTCCGTTTCGTGATCTTGATTTCCGTTCCTCGGATTGTTCTGTGGAAAATACCGGTTTAAACTGATCCAAACTGGTCTTTGGCTGGTCTTTCAAATTCTAAAGTTTTGAGTGAACCAAAGACCAGCCGTGATCCAAAACCTTAAAAACCAAGACTGGCGGTCTGGTCTCGGTCTGAAATCAACGAAGGTAAACTGGATCTTGAAACACTACATCTAGTGTTCAAAGGTTCAGTCTACATAGACCTGAACCAGACTGAACTGAACTGAAAAATAGACCACATTGGACTGAACCACGGTCTAGGTCTATATGTTTTAGAAAATTTAGACTGCAGTTCAGTCTAGATTTTTCTTTTTGCCCTTTGGGATACACCTCCAACCCCCCCCCCCCTTAATATTCTACACTTTTTGGAGATTTTTCAGTAATCTGCATAATATTCTAGATATTTATAGTCCAATTTCATTGGTCTAAGGCTTGTTTTGAAGCTACAACTGAGTGGAATACATTTCTAGCTTGTATATAAACTCTTGCTCAGAGTCACAAAGGTTAAGAATTGAGTGAAACATGGTGAAAACATAGCTAAAACATATTATTACAGTGTTATTTTTTTGTATCTGTGTTTACAGTGCTATTTTTGTTGTATCTGTACTATTATTACTGTGTTATTTTTGTTATATCTGTGTGCCTCTCATTGCGGAGCGAGCAATGGGTGGATGCGTCGATTTGACATTGGATGATGCGCGACACACGTGCATCAAATGTGTCAAATATATGTAAACAAACTCAAAAAACATCGCATTTCTCCTTAATATGGCTACACAGGAGAAAGTAAGCTTACAGACTATATCAATTATGTACCAGAGTATTATATGTCAATAAATATGTATTTATTTTATGAATTTTTGCCACGGATTTGAGCATATAGCGATGCAATGCTTTACACCAAACAACAGTAAACAATGTGCAAATGCATCGCGCAGGCGCACGCGGTGCCTTCCTCATGATCTAATAATAGTTTAACATGATAGAACTCATCAATATATGTGTATTCACCTTCTGAAACACCTTGTATAATTTTTAGATCTCTAGATAAGATAGAAATGATGAAATGTGCATATTTCAGTAAAAGTGTTATATCTCCATATGAATGCACCAAATTTGAAAAACAGTTGTGCTGTGAGGTCCCCTGAATGAGGAGAATTCAGAGCTGAAACAAAAATTTTTGGTCAAATTTTTGACCTATTTTGCTTCTATTCACTTTATTAAGTCCTTGGGCTTCATTTGAATGGTCTGAGTAGATTTACGTACAATGTTACAATGGTATATATACAGTACATATAGACTACAGTGGTTCTGGAAGGAATAAAGTAAGAAAAGGTTGTTTTTGTGTTTGAGAAAACCCATGATGATGCCCTGTTCATCACGATCTACAGTGTGTTTTGATGCATCATTTTAGAATACAGATTCTCTAGTATACATAGCTTGAGTTCCCAACTATATATATACTTTTTATGACTCTATATACCTCTATCCATAAGTTCAAAGCTGTCTTGAGGCCTGTGATGCCATGGTTTGGGCATTGAGGCCTTATATTTCATCAATGCTCATCGCTCGGCATCGACTGCCAAGCACTTTTGGCAATCGCCAAAACTCGAACCATAATTCAACAGACAGCCAATGAAACGTTCCCACACTTCTTTTATCCCCCCACCTCCACTCCACCTGGCTCCACTTCCACCCAATGGCCACTACCGCTGCCCAACGGCCTCCCTTCATGCCCAACACCCCCCTCTTGTGCCCAACAGCGCCCTTTAACGCCCAGCGCCCTCCCTCCGTGCTGAACGGCTGCCCATGATGCCCAATGGCCCCCTCTAACACTCAAGGTCCCCCTTGTGTGTGCAACGGCTGCCCCTCGTGCACAACGGCCCTCTCTAATGCCCAACAGCACCTTCTCGCGCCCAACGTTCCTCACTCATGCACAACGGACCACTCTCATGTCCAGCGGTCTCCTCTCACGACCAACGGCCCCTCACTCACGCCCCACGGCCTCGACTCATGCCCAACGGCCCCCTCACTCGCGTCCAACAGTGTTGTCTTGCGCTCAACACATGTTTTTACATTATTAGTGTATTAGTGTAGTTACGACTGGTCTCGACCAGTTTGGACCGGTCCAGTCCAAGAAAAATGACATGCTGAGACCATGAAAGACTGGTCCGGTCTCGGTCCACCCATTTTGGGGGCAAAAAACCGAACCAAACCAAACCCTCAAACACTAGTTGGGATGATGAGTAGTGCACTCATTCGTCCGTCGACAATGCATCCTCATGGCGGCGCTCATTGATCTGTTGCCATGCACTGCAGTGGAGTGGGAGGGCTTGATCATGTGATCTTGACCATCTCTCTCATCAACCACAACAACTATGCATCCCAAGTCCAACACCACTTTTTTCTCCAATATATCATGCTTCACAGGTATAATACTGCGACCCAACCCCATGCCTGTTTCCTACCTACCCCATGTCAAAGTAGGTTTCCATTAAATTTATTCACAGCTTGTTCTCATGAATCATCGTTAATAGGGGTTGACCGAATCGATAGAAGAATTCAAACAGAAACTATATTATACTGCAACACTTTATAGGACCTTCGAGAACTGGAACAGGTACCCTTCGTCTACCCCTCACCTTTTCTGCCACGGTCTCCCCCAGTATCCTTTTTTCACCCTTGCCTATCCATCGCACAACCTATATCACCAGGGACTTCCTAATACAGGTAAAGCCTCTTGAAGACTCCTGTCTTTTCTGACCATCTTATATATCTTCGCAAGGCTTGGCAATCCCAATCATCCAGGCGCCCTATACCTCTATGCCGGTTTGAATGGATAATCATTCAAATCATCATCAAGCTTGCCCTTGGAACACTAGCGGATCCAGAAGACCTCTCTTGGGTCCGCAAAATATGAGAAATTCTAGTTCAAGCAAGCGACATGTCAGTACAGCCGTGATGGTTCCACCCTCTCAACCCCCCTGACCAACTGCAACCAGACCAAGATATTCACATGCAAACAATGCCACTGCGATCCACTTCTGTGCCTAGAAGTCCTCCTAGGAGCCCCTCTCCTCTAACCCCCATTGAACCCATAAGGACAAGATGAGGAAGACCCAGAAGCAGAAGACGGCGAGGAAGAGCAAGAGTGAGACCACCGAGACTCAGAAGATCCTGACGAAGGGCCAGAGCATGACGACGAAGAACCAGAACCAGAACCAGAAGATGAAGAGGAGGACCCAGAACAACCAGAAGACCTAGAACAAGAAGACGATGATGAAAACCAGCAACAGGAAGATGTACCCATGCCAACCAGACATAAACATTGTCGCAGTGCAAGTATCACATGTCCCTACCATGGCAGCCAAAATTTGCGAGTTTCTGGCAAAAAATTAGATGAGATCATCTCATTTGAGTCTGTTCAGGTATCCAGTAATTTAAACAAACTTTGCTTTATTGTTTACTCATTCCATTTAAAATTCTAGCTCAATGATCCCATGCCCACTATCAAAGGATATTCAACATATGTACCTCATGTTGTTGGCACACCTTGCATGCTCTATGGACCAACAACGGGGCGGCTTCTTTATATGCCAATCTTCCATGTAAAGCATCAGCACGTCAACACGTACCTGTCTAACCAATTGAACTGCCCTATAGTTTCCAAAAACTTTAGACATGTTTGAGCACCTCCACTGCCTCGTCAAGGCTCAATTTCACCATACCGGTTTACCACTACATATCGCTAACCCCCAGTCCTCGATGATCCATGTCATGCACAAACAGGAATTCTACCAGTACACCACTGCCAAAATTCTAGAGATTTTTTCGCAAAACGCATCATCGTCACTGCAGTCAAGACGCACCCCTTTGATTTGGCAGGTCTGCAAGCTCTAACTGGCAAGCTCCCTACTCGCATCTCCACTACCCAAGGCAAGCTTATCAGTTTTGCAAAACATATATCTGACTAGCCACCCCACAGATATGTCACGCCCCATTGAGGGCAATGAAAACCATAGACTCTTCGAGGGCACGCTCAATGATCTCGCCAGAGCCCACAACTCCCCACAAGGCAAAACTCTGAATGCCCTGGACCTCCCCAATCCCATGTCCAGCTCGATGCTGCCAATTGAACTCGCATCTGATGTCTACGCGTCTTTTACAAAAAAGTCAAGAAGAGATACAGACCCCTCCAGAAATCGCTGCTTTCCTCAATCAGCGACATGTTGGGCACTCGCTGCCACTCAGGGGGCGCTACAAGCTTCCACATCGACGCAGATGGACTGGGCACATATGTCAAATGTGTCTCCCAGAATGGGTCCAAATGGTGGATACTTGCTGCTCCTGCCGAGTCCCGACTCTTTGGATGCCACCAATATCCTCGACTTCCAGACCCTCTTTAATTAACTTTCACAACAGTGACAAGAAACAATTGAAAGCACTGGAACACATGAAGATTGAAGCTGTGCTATTGCAAGAGGGCACACGCCTGTGAGCCAACAACTTTCATCTTGACCATCTGTACTGCCTCTAATTACTCTGTTAGATATATGCAGCCTTTCACCACTCATGCAGTCTTGACCCCAAAAGGCACGATATGCCATGGCAGGCATTTCATATTGACATCTAACATCCCACAAACGTGCCTCGGCTTCTTGATGACCTTTGCAATGAGCACCCTTGTCACCAACACCCAACATATGAGTGACGCCCTCACATTGATGAGAGACATAATGGAACTCCGGAGCCAGTCTATAATGGAGCCTAGCCACTGTAAGCCACATTCTGATACTGTACTGCTCTATTGCACTCAGCTTTCCAACACAGACCAAACTCAAGATTCCCATGTCCCCAATGTCTATACAGTTGCAGGCATATTCAACGTCTTTTCTCTCTTGAATATCATTGAGTGTTATGCTTAACAAACTGTTCCAAGGTTCGGGCAGAGTATGCAGGAAGTGGAAAGGTGCAGAGCAATGTGAGTCAGACTGGGAATCAAAGGTTGCAAAAGTAGACATTAGTTGGGATGATAGGTAAAAGATATAATGTGGTCCTCATACCGTAGAGTCCGTAACATCAAGCTATCCAACGTCATCCATACTGGAACATATGAGGAATTCCCTCTCCAACACCATGAGCGAGTTGTGATCTTAGACTCACGCAAAAAGTCATGCCAGCTAGTTGAGTAAATACTTGCCCGGTATTCCTTGGAAAACCCCCCTCACATTATGCTCAAGCAACTCTACTGGCAATACCTCACATACCAAATGAAAGCCATGTGTTCTGCCAAGAAATATGCTGAGGGCAAAAAGGCCTGCTCATTTGCCAAGACCGCCATCACGCACTGTGTTGAGGAGCTCATCTGGACACACTTTACGGAAATCCCTCAATTCTGTGAGGAGTGGGAAATAGTTGACATCCGACATCCAACCACATTTTCATGGCAACCTCCGGACACTTGCACTCCTGACACTAATAAGTTTCTCTGGAGGAAAAATCTATTATAAAAGAGAAATCCTCTTTCTCTTGGATGTATCTTTAAGAAAGATACCAAGTATATTACATGGAAATTTTTAAGAAACATGTAATGTCTTTTCCAAATATTTTTGGACAAAAAACCTTTTGTTTATCTCTTGAGAAAAACCCAAATCCATTGTTTGAACAATGGAATAAGTTTATCTTTGGAAAAAATCCTTGGAAAAATGAAAAGTTTTACTAAAAGAAATACTTAAAAAGCACATTATATGTTTCTTGAACTTTTCTATATATAACACTTTGTGTCTTTTTTGATGATAAACCAAAAGAGAAAGAGGATTCCTCTTTCCTAATATATATTTTCTCTAGAAAGACTCATCAGTGTCAGCAGTGTTGTACTGTCCAGGCGGTTGATATCATCTCTGAAGGTGAGCAACCCCAACACATCCACCCTTTTATATATAACATTCCAACTATCATTTAGTGGATATGGGGTTGCGCTCTGATGACAAGACCCCAGATAATGTCGCTTTTCTCATCACTGGGTGTCTGCCAAGCTCTCCATCCAAAAAAAAGGCACACACTAACTAGACCTTGTCACTTGTACCGATTTCATTCAAAGTATCTGCTATGCATCCCTTTCCGTTTAATTTAATTTATCGTCAACTAAATGCCAATAAAGCACAGAATAAAGCCGCTATGTTGTGATTCTCTTTAGACATGTTATGAGCTCTCCCAAGCAATTCTCACTATGAAATTCATCAAAGAAATGTACCCTCATCTCATTTTACGATTTCAGTGCACATCACAATAATCATGTCCTGTGATGAGCTTCAGCCACAAAAACTTACATCCAGCCATGGCCGCTTGTTAGAACGAAGTCACAATGGATAAAAACCATTTAGTCCATTTGACCTCGAATCATTGGGAGATGGGGGTTAAGTAGTAAAAAGAAAAGAAGATAGTAACTACTTTACATCCCCAAAAAAAGGTATTTCACGCAATGGGATATTGCTGATTTCTTCAACCTCAAAACCATTGGCTTCAAGTCTCTCCCTTTCTCTCTGTTCTCCCACTCGCCATATACCTGCAGCCATGGTAGAGTTCCGTCCCATCACCAGTCCTCACATGTATGTTCCCATTCTTATCTAGACTGCATAGTGCTCACAGCATGGCATCATTTCTTTTCTCTCTATACAATTAGTCCCATTACTCTTTCCCCATACAGTCTTTTGCAACTGGCTTGAGCGCAACTTTAGACCACAATCTAAGTACCAATGGTTGCCCAAATCCTACGAATGGTGCCAAGACTGGACACTTCCACCTCATCCTCCTCACTAGTAGTGTTCAAAGTCCAGTTTAAAAAACAAAATTAACCACTAACCAGACCAAACCAACTGGTTTGAGTTAATGAGATTCAGACATACCACTGGTTTAAGGGCATGAGTTGAGGCAGTTGGGCATGAAAGATGGCTTTCGGGCATGAGAGACGGGTGAGGGACGCCATTGGGGGCGAAAGGAGGCCGTTGGACACCAGTAGGGGTCGTTGGACGTGAGAGTGGGCTGTTGGGCGTGAGTGGGGGCTGTTAGGCACGAAGGGAGGCCATTGGTCATCAGTTGGGGTCGTTGGGCATGCTCTTCCAACACCAACTTCCATTCACCTCAAGATTCATCCAAACACCTTGTGAATACCATTGAGAAGGCAAGATAATGAATAATTATGTTCATGCTTTTCTTTCCCCTGTTTCTGGAGTGGGCCTTGATGCCTTTCTATCCAGACTAAAGTGAAGATGTGATCACGGCAAACGGCGTCGTCAGCGCAGCACAAAATTGGCTTTGGGTCACTATTGACAAATCTGCCTGAATTTGGTGCATTTTTTCACCGGTCTCTCCGCTTCTGGCCTTAGTCTTGATGCCTTCTTATCCAGACCAAAGTGAAAAACATGATCCCATGCCAACACCATCATTAGTGCAGCACGAAATTGTGTTCTGTTCACTGTTGATCAGTCTGCCAGAATTTGGTGTGTTTCTTCGCCAATCTCTCTGTTCCTGGCCTCTCAGAGTCAACCTTGTGCTTTAGTACTTTCCTATGGGTAATGCAGCAAGCTCCATGGAGCATTGTGTTGAAGTTCCACCTGGGCGCTAGCCACAGATGTACTGAGCAACACAGCTACAGTGGAAATACTCTACTTAACCGTTCTAGTCACTTACTTGGATTGGAAAGGGTGAGGCTGTTGAGAGCAGTTGAGGCTGGTAAGAGCGATGGAGCTGGTTAAGAGTCAAGAGACAACTTGTTGATATTGACAGTTTCCTGGTCTTATATACTGTACTACTGTTTGTACCAACCAAATAAGTATGTAATTGAATATGTCTAAGGTCACGTGATATAATCTAATCTATGTGATGGAAAAGTTTCAACACATTGTTCACCATTTGTGCACTTGCAGCCCCTCACACTTGGAACACCTCCCCGCTCCCCAAGCCCTGTCGCTCAATCCCCCTTCCGCCAAGACATTTCATCTACTCCATGTTTTCCCACTACTTTGGGCAATTGTTTGGGCATTGAATGGTGCATTCACTTGAAAAGCAAGGTTAGTGAGACACCCTCTAGCCCCCTGACAGGCCTGCTGTAAGGGCAACCACTTTCACTTTTCACTTTTCCTTCACTTTCTTCCTTTCCTTTCTATTCCACCATCTCCGACGTCCTCTGATCGTATCTGCTGTCTCCGACATCTTATCCGCCTCTCCGCATCCGACGACTCCGCCCCCATCCGCTACTCCGCACGTCGGATCGCAGGTACTATCATTCATCTTGTTTCCATTCATCCTTCATCGCTACTCCCGATCATTGCTCATCATTCATGCGTCTCGTTTTATCTCTTATTTCATATCATTTATCGCAGCTAGCTTGCAGGGGAATCCTTAGAACTTTCTCTTTGGATCTCCCTTGCAAGGTATGTGTTGTATTACTTATTAGACTGCTCAATCTAAACTTTGGATCTCCCTTGCAAGTATCTGAGTTTGAGTCTTGGATCGTAAGGTCGCCCTTACAGTAGAAAGTTCTCTTCTAATTGGACCGGGTCCGATTGCATCGTTGTCATGATTCCGTGCTTCGGAGCAGCTTCGTCCGCGTCCGACTCCGATACATCTCACACCCCTTCCAGTTCTTCTAACTACCTCTCCGTAACTGGTGATTCTGCTCCGCGCATAGTAATGGACAACCCCAATCGCCTTGAACAGCTCGAGCACGAGTTCCAGGAACAACGTCAAACTCTCGCTGATATCTCGACTCAACTTGACCAACTCCTCCTCACCTTCAACGCAATTCCTGCCCCAGCTCCGCCACCTATCCCCGCACCTGCTATTATACCCGCTCCGCTCGCTCCGGCCAATCCGGGCGTGCGTTGAGCAAAACCTGCCAATCCGTCGGACTTCGATGGATCGCGCGCAAATGGCTGGACCTTTCTAAATTCCTGTGAATTGTTTATGGGGCTGGCTCCGGAACAGTTCGCAGACGACCATGCTAAAATTTATTGGGCTTTATCTTTCATGAAGAGTGGACGTGCAGCACGCTTTGCGGATCGCATTATCCGACAGGAGCGGAGGACTGGTGCTCCGCCTTATCGGACTTGGGTGGACTTCCGCGCAGTCTTTACAGCAGAGTTCACTCTGAAGAATGAGGAACAGGACGCGAGACTGATCCTCGAAGGAGAATCCTATTATCAAGATCAACGGGATGTCGAGACCTATATTGATGAGTTCAAAGACTACATTGACAAAGCGGGCTATCAGGAGGATACCAACATCGTACTCAAATTCTGCCATGGTCTCCGTTCCGACATTCAGAACGAGATTGCCACCCTGACCCACGGATGACCTGCGGATGACAACCCCGATGAGTGGTACTCTGCAGCACGAGTCAATGACGACAATAGGATTGCCAACAAAGCCTTCAAAGCCACTGCTCCGACCTGTACCTCCGCCTTCCGCAATGTTGTCGGACCAAGAGTACCTGGCACCTCAGTATTCTCTCGCCCCTACATTCCATTCACTCCGCATACAGCTCCGCTCGCATCCGCATCCGCTCCGCTGACAAGGGACCCCAATGCAATGGACATTGATACTTCACGCGTCAAAGGCAAGAATGCCAATGCATGCTTCCAATGTAACAAAACGGGTCACTTTAGTTGTGAATGCCCCCTTCGCTTCGATGTTCGCTTCATGACAATGGAGGAGCAGGACGAGTTTGTTATGGAACAACTCGTGGTCAAGGACGCAGCGGAAGGCAACTCCGTTCCGCCCACGGAGTCTGCGGAGTCGGAGGGAGGACAGGAGGATTTTTCTCCCCACAGCGAGTGAACAGTGCGCCCTCGTTGTCTGCTAAAAATCGTTATGCTGCCTTATTTATGGAACAATATGATCCTATACCCTCCATCTCTAAGCCTGCAAATGATCCCATAGTCGCACCCAACTCCGCAAATCCCATCCGCCTTCGCCTCTCTAAATGGGAGCATCAGCTTCCAAAACAATATGTCCTCGCCTCCGCTCACTCCGACAATTCTATTGAACTAGACATAGTTCTTGAAACTACCGACACCAAAGACTCACTATCACAAAAGGCCTTACTCGACAGCGGGGCAACAGGGTCATTTATTGAACGCACTCTGGTCGAGAAACATCGACTCTCTACTCGAAAACTACAACGCGCAATTCCAGTATACAACATCGACGGAACTCCAAACGAGGCCGGAGCAATAATGGAGGTGTTGGATGTAGTGCTCCGCTACCAGGATCACTCGGAACGGACCCAGCTTGCAGTCACAAGTTTGGGAAAACAAGAAATCGTGTTAGGCTTCACTTGGCTCAAGGAACACAACCCCGAGGTAGATTGGACATCAGGGGAAGTGAAGATGAGCCGGTGTCCTGCACGATGTCGGACATGCCACCAGGAGGCAGCCCAAGAGCGAAAGGAGCGGAAGTTTGAACAAGTCCGCATCCGAGCCTGTCGGATGGGTTCCACTCCGACGTCCGGTCTAGAGGAGGAGGCTCCACGTGGCCCATGGGTGGAGGATGTCACAGAAGGAGAGGAAGCGGAGGAGTTAGCGGATAACGATGAGGAAGAGGATGAGTTTGAGGAGGGAGACCGCCTTTTTGTCGGAACAGTACCCGCGGAGGCGGAGTTCATCCGTGCTTCATCCAATATCTCGCAATGTCTATTGGAGGCCTTCCTCAGTAACCAAAAACCTAAATCTTTCCACGACTCTGTACCAGACCACTTGTTTGACTTCGAAGACGTATTCTCAAAGACCTCTTTTGACACCTTACCGGAAGAGCGGACTTGGGACCATGCCATTGAACTTGTTCCGGACGCCTCTCTGGCGGGGTGTAAGGTATATCCGCTTGCTCCGAACGAACAGAAGGAACTCAACGCGTTTTTGGAGGAAAACCTTGCAACTGGTTGGATCTGCCCTTCCAAGTCTCCGATGGCATCTCCGGTATTCTACATCAAGAAGAAGAATGGCTCGCTTCGTCTTGTACAAGACTACCGGTCACTCAATTCCAAAACTATCAAAAACAAGTATCCGCTTCCGCTCATATCTGAACTGATCAATAAACTTCAACGTGCTCAATACTTCACCAAGCTCGACATCCGCTGGGGCTACAACAATGTGCGGATAAAACCCGGAGACGAGTGGAAGGCCGCTTTTCGGACCAATCACGGACTCTATGAACCATTGGTGATGTTCTTCGGCCTCACTAATAGTCCATCCACATTCCAGACTATGATGAACGAGATCTTTCAGGACCTTATCACTGAAGGTGTAGTCTGTGTTTACCTCGACGACATACTCATCTTCACGGAGACCCTTGCGGAGCATTGAAGAGTCACACGGATTGTACTGGAACGACTTTGCAAACACAAACACTATCTAAAACCAGAGAAATGCGAGTTTGAACAAACGCGCATTGAATACCTAGGCCTTATTATTGAACAAGGACACGTAGAGATGGATCCGGTGAAGGTAGCGGGGGTCGCGGAGTGGCCTGCTCCGACAAACGTCCGAGAAGTACAGTCCTTTCTGGGATTCACTAACTTCTATCGCCGTTTTATTGAAGGGTTTTCGGACATCGCGCGCCCTCTTTTCGAGCTCACAAAGAAAGGGCACCTCTGGTCTTGGAGGGAGGGAGAAGTGTCCGCATTTGCGGAGTTGAAGCGGAGGATTACATCCGCTCCAATCCTGGTCTTAGCTGATCATGGAAAGAAGTGGCGGATAGAAGCGGATAGCTCGGACTTTGCAACCGGAGCAGTACTGTCCCAACCAACAGAGGACGGTAAGTGGCACCCTGTCGCATTCTATTCCAAAAGCCTTAGTCCGGTGGAACGCAACTACGAGATCTATGACAAGGAGATGTTGGCAGTGGTCCGCGCATTGGAGGAATGGAGGCACTTCCTTGAAGGAGTGGAGAAGACAGTGGAGATTTGGACGGACCACAAAAATCTTGAGTACTTCATGACAGCTCAAAAACTAAATTGACAACAGGCTAGATGGTCCTTATACCTCGCTCGTTTCGATTTCAAAATGCACCATCGACCTGGCAAGTCAATGGGCAAGTCCGACACTTTGTCCCGACAAGCGGACCACGGAGACGGATCACGGGACAATGAAAACATCATCCTTCTTCAACCAGAATTGTTTGCAGTGCGAGCAATGCGTGGGGTAACTGTTCAAGGGGAAGAACACGACGTTCTCCGCCAGGTCCGACAGGGAATCCGAGAGGGGTTACTGGAAGATAGTGTGGCGGAGGTTGTCAAATCCCTTCCGTCCATAGTGCGGAGTGGAGGCAAGCGGAAGGTTTGCTCTACTTCAGGGATCATATCTATGTTCCTAACAATCCCCAACTGCGTCATCGGATCCTCACACAACACCATGACACTCCGGTGGCCGGACATCCTGGACGGTGGAAAACCTTGGAACTGGTGTCGCGCAATTACTGGTGGCCGCACATGTCCCATTTAATAGGTCAATATTGCAAGACATGCGACCCTTGCCTCCGCACCAAGGTCCGACGCACTCCGCCCTCTGGAGAGCTCAATCCGCTACCGGTCCCCACAGAGCGATGGCAAGTAACCAGTGTTGACTTCATTACTGAACTACCAGAAGCCCATGGCTACGACGCTATCATGGTCGTAGTGGACTCAGTAGGGAAGCGGGGACACTTCATCCCGATGCACTCCGACATCTCCGCACTTGGGACTGCACGCTCCTATGTTGAAAATGTCTGAAAACTCCACGGACTACCGGAGGCCATTGTCTCCGACCGAGGACCACAGTTTGTCGCCAAGTTCACGCGCAAACTATACAGGCTGCTTAACATTAAGGTTGCTGCCTCGACAGCCTACCATCCGCAGTCGGACGGACAGACGGAGCGGGTCAATCAAGGATTAGAACAATACCTTCGCCTATTCGTCAATGAACGTCAAGACGATTGGGACGAATGGCTTCCGATGGCTGAATTTGCATACAACAACCATGTTCACGCATCGACACATCAAACTCCATTCTACATTGACACTGGCCGCCATCCGCGCATGGGATTTGAACCTCGTGAGAAGCGGACGGAGATCGAGGTGGTAGCGGATTTCAGCCAGCGGATGAAGTCTGCTCTAGAGGAGGCTCGCGCAGCACTGACAAAGGCAAAAGATGACATGGTGCGATACTACAACCAGCATCGGAGCACCACTCCAACATTCCACCCGGGGGACAAGGTCTTTTTAGACTCATCAGACCTCAAAACCACCTGACCCACAAAAAAGCTTCCACATCGATACATAGGCCCTTTCCCAGTGGTCCGACCTGTCGGAACACATGCCTATGAACTTCGCCTTCCCCCTTCCATGTCCTGTGTTCACCCAGTATTCCATGTCATCAAACTTTCACTAGTTCCCGACGACCCTTTCCGACGCCAAGTCCGCTCTCCTCCGCCTCCGACGGTAGTCGGAGAAGAATTAGAGTACGATGTTGAAAACCTCTTGGACAGCCGACTGCATTGAGGCAAGCTTCAATTCTTGGTCAAATGGAAGGGATATGGCTACGAAGAGAATTCCTGGGAAGCAGAAGACAATGTCCACACTCCGCGCCTAGTCCGCAACTTCTACCGACGTCATCCGGGAGCTCCGCGGCGGATCGCCGCCGTGATATTCGACTCGTTTCGCCTGACACGTCGAGACGCCGTGCCTTGAAGGGGGGGTGATGTAAGGGCAACCACTTTCACTTTTCACTTTTCCTTCACTTTCTTCCTTTCCTTT
This sequence comes from Entoloma clypeatum, assembly GCA_963565915.1. Classification (NCBI taxonomy): domain Eukaryota; kingdom Fungi; phylum Basidiomycota; class Agaricomycetes; order Agaricales; family Entolomataceae; genus Entoloma; species Entoloma clypeatum. Next base: position 192,424 of record OY751491.1, on the reverse strand, counting down.
CTATTCCACCATCTCCGACGTCCTCTGATCGTATCCGCTGTCTCCGACATCTTATCCGCCTCTCCGCATCCGACGACTCCGCCCCCATCCGCTACTCCGCACGTCGGATCACAGGTACTATCATTCATCTTGTTTCCATTCATCCTTCATTGCTACTCCCGATCATTGCTCATCATTCATGCGTCTTGTTTTATCTCTTATTTCATATCTCATTTTACTATTTATCGCAGCTAGCTTGCAGGGAAATCCTTAGAACTTTCTCTTTGGATCTCCCTTGCAAGGTATGTGTTGTATTACTTATTAGACTGCTCAATCTAAACTTTGGATCTCCCTTGCAAGTATCTGAGTTTGAGTCTTGGATCGTAAGGTCGCCCTTACACCTGCAGGCTGGACCTTCATCCAACATCTGTCTTCTTGGCCCTCTACTCAGCAAGGGATCTGGGATATCTGAGAGTATTGCAGATAGGGAAGGTGCGGTGAGAGAAAAGGTGAGCAAAGGTGAGAGCAAAGGTGAAAGGGTGAAGGGACAACAAGGTGAAGGTGACAGGAATTCTCAATGATTCTGAACTGGAATATTACTAGGGATTGTTTGGTATTGTTGACAAATTCTAGCTCCATCAATCTTGCATCAAAATTGCAAGCACAATGATACTATATACATGTGAAAACACCAGATTGTTTGGATTTGTTTATAAATTCCAGCTCTATCAAACTTGCACTAAAATTGCGAGCAGAATGATACTAAATACATGTGACAACACCAGAATGTTTGGATTTGCTTACAAATTCCAGGGCCATCAAAACAGCACTGAAATTGCAAGCAGAATGATACTATATGAGGCAATAATGATCCCAGTCCAACCAGTTAACAGCAGACACTAACACCAAGCCCTAACATGTGACATGTGAGGGAGATTGTGATACATTCTGTGGATCGCCCCTTTGGTTACCTTTGGAGTGCCTGTGCGACAAAGGATTGCCATCTGGGATCCATCCCGTTCAACCTCCATGGCCAAGAACACGACAAAAAGGTTCAGATTTCCTGCCATGCATGCAAGTGGCAGTCAAGATGGGTCAAGGTCGAGAGTAACACCATTTTTCAGGCCCCTAGGCCTTGCAAGGCACCACTAATTTTTGAGCACGAATTCCTCTCTCCTCCCCACCTTCATTCTTTCTTTATCTCAGATGCTGAACACATGTAAATCTTATGAAACGACTTATATTTGTAGCTATTGCTTTCTCCTTCATTCATTGTTTGAATGTGTCGGACCTGTTTTTATCCTGTATCTGACACTGCATTGTTTTAACATGTAATTCCCACACCTCTTGAATCCAGATGCAGCCACAATCTTTAGCCTAATTTTGGTGATTTGATTGTGGAAAAAGCATATGTTCTCACAATCCACTCAGAGGTTGCAAATGATTTTGGTCTCTAGCTACTAATAATGATTATATTTTTATATGAAGTTAATTAAGTAGAAGAAAAAATAATATCATTAATTAAGAAATAGAACATTGTAGTACTACTTGTAGAACTACTTTAATTTATAATAGATACTTATTTTTAATGGTTTATTGTTAATTATTTTTTATAAATTTTCTACTAAAAAATATATTTATATCAATATATAAATATTAAATATATATATAACCCCTTCTCTTCTATTAGTAGAACAACATCTATTTTTATGTAGAAATAGTATGTCTCTTGCTTGCATGAGATGTTAAACACAGCTGGTATAGCCATGTTGTGGCAGGTGAGCCCGAGGGGTGGGTTGGTGTAGCGGGACACATCTTATGACACATTTTTTTCCAGTGTACAAATAGTCGACTTCCAAATGTCGTCGTCAGGGCCGCCTTTGCAATAAGGGGGTTCATTCTTGGGCTTGCCCAAGTCCAGCGGCGACAGGCCTGGCGTCTCTTGCTTGCATGAGAGATTAAACATGGCTGGTATAGCCATGTTGTGGCAGGCGAGCCTGAGGGGTGGGGTTGGCATAGAGGAACACCTCTCATAACACAGGTTTTGTAGGGTACAACAGGCCTCCTTGAGACTGTCATGCATAGGGGGCCCTGTGTAACAACAGGCTTAATTCTGGGCTCGGCATGTCTCTAGGACTGTCTATTCGACAAGAGGCATCTCACACCCCATTTGCTGTAGTGTACATAGGCTGCCTGTTGTCCATCCACGATGGACCTCACATCTCTTGCTTGCACGAGATGCTAATTGTGGCTGTTATAGCCACCTGGGACGAGGAATGTCTGTAGCAAACCGTTTCTGCTGGGTGCCTCAACATCTGCCTGGTGGACTTCGCCCTTGTTATAGCACTGAGCGGGGTTTGAGGCCAACCTTGGACACAAACAGGCTCAGTGCAGTGCAAGGGCACAGACTATCTGGCACCATGGAGAGGGCAGGCTAAGAAATTCAGCTTCAGCTTGAGCATCAGAGTCAGATGGTGAACTGGGCAAAGAGTTTGGCCCAGAAAGTCAGCCAAAAGCAAACAAGGGCAAATAGCCTGCTCTCATTTGGACATGCCTCATGTGTGTATCAAATGTATCAAATAAATGTAAACACACTTACAAAAGACATTGCACATCTGCCTTAGTGTTCAAAGGTTCAGTCTACATAGACCTGAACTAGACTGAACTGAACTGAAAAATAGACCACATTGGACTGAACCGCGGTCTAAGGTCTATACATTTTAGAAAATTTAGACTGCAGTTCAGTCTAGGTTTTTTTTTTTGACTTAGACTGCAAAAAGACCAGTCTAAACAGATCTAGACCAGTCTTTTTGCCCTTTGGGATACACCTCCAACCCCCCCTAATATTCTACAATTTTTGGAGATTTTTCAGTAATTTGCATAATATTCTAGATACTTATAGTCCAATTTTATCGGTCCGAGTCTTGTTTTGAAGCTACAACTGAGTGGAATACATTTCTAGCTTGTATATAAACTCTTGCTCAGAGTCACAAAGGTTAAAAATTGAGTAAAACATGGTGAAAACATAGCTAAAACATATGGATGGTTGCAGTGTTATTTTTTTGTATCTGGGTTTACAGTAGCCCCGTTCAAAGTTGAACCATGACTTTTATGGTTGCGGCCACGGTTGTGGTTTTGGCATCACATAAGCTACAAATTTGAGACTCCGACGGCACATCGCAGCTAAATGTGACATTTGGATGCGCAACCACGACAACTCCAAAGTCTCAACAGCATGTTATACACACTTATCTCACTCTTATGCTCTACCAGAATATCTTTACACCATGCGAGAGCATTGAGGAAGCTTGTCAACACTTCAATGCATAAAGATTGTCCTTTGCACCATTTCGATGTCACGAATGCATCACGACGTGCCAAAAAGCGGAGTCTCAAGTTCTAGCTTATGTGATACCAAAACCACGACCATGGCCGCAACCACGAAAGTCGCAGCTCAACTTTGAATGGGGCTAGTGCTATTTTGGTTGTATCCCAATTTGTCGATCCTCGGCCTTAGCAGAGGCGATGATAGAGTAGGGAGAAACTGTGTGGGGTCGGAATCCACCTTGTGGTCAGATCCCAACCCCCCCAGCGGCAGAATTGATTCTTTTTGTATCATACAAGATGGGCTAAAAAAAATCCTATGGGAAGAAAGGATATGAGAGAAGCGATACATATGATACAAGGAAGGTATAGAAATTGTCCATGCATTTGGAAATGGGAAGAGAAGAAAAAGGAGGCGAAGCGTCTGTAAAATTTGATGTCAAGAATCTAGGTAGACGAAACATGGAAAAGAAAGCAAGTGTCCATGTCACGGCAGAGGAGCGCATGATATGGGAATGAAAAGGAGTGTGTCTCATGGCACGCTGGTGCATGGGACAGGAAGGGATGAACTGCAATCACTACTTGGTCGACGACGTCATGTGAAGATGAGGGCGTGATAGAGGACCGGGTGCTTATGGATGTAACATTGGAAAGTGTTGGACCGCCAGCACCCAATGGCCTGGATGAGATATGGTTTTGTCCCCAGCTCTGCAAGGAGCGTACAGACGTAATGGGTGAACCAGGAAAAAGGGTTGTAAATGTCGTCATTATGGGGGACAATGACCGTGTTCCCCAAGAAGAGCTGGTCAGCTTTGTGACCCGGTAGAAAAAACGAGTAGGTCATAGTGGACAATTTGACAGAGGACTGGAAGATTGTTCAGCAGGGGTCACAGAGGGCTGCATTGTCGGGATCACATAACTCCCCAAACACATGAGTGCGAAGAATCCGGTCAGTAACATCGAGATGAATAGGAAGTCATCATATGCAGTGGATGCCCCATGGTGGTGTATGATAATTTTGAGGTTGTGGATGGTCAATGCACGTTTCTGGTGCACGGGCCGCCCATAAAGGCGCTTGCAACTGGCCAATGTGCGCTTCACAAGTGGGTGGTTACAATTTGCTCAGCTGTCAGGGAAAAATGGCTCGAGCTGGTGGCAGATCCCTGACATATAGGATGTCACAGAGTCAGGTTTGATGTGGCGGGACATGAAGATTGTGTAAAAACTGAGGGTTTCCGGTGTGGGAGAAGGATTGAGATTGTGGAGGCAGATGAATTCGAGGTATGAATTGAGGTGGGAGCCATAGGACCCCCATGTTCCTGCGGCGATCGTCTGGCCCAGTGCCAAGGTGCGTTCATAGATCAGTCAATTGCAGGTCCAAGCGGCGCGTCCTGGCTGCCTGGATGGACAGGAAGGGATGATGTTCATACTGCAGGCCCCAGCTGCACGGGAGGGGGTTGGAAGTCACAAATGTGAAGGCCAGGGACAACATGAGTCACCTCTGTGAAATGGTGGCAAGCAAATGTACGTCGTTTGAGGACTCCATGTGTTGTATGGCCCAGGTGAGGTCACTCCTTATTTCATTGTTGACCCAGAATTTGTCATCAGGGCCCTTTTCTTTAAATTTGGGGTAGATATTTGCGACACAGGGCTTCAGGAGTGGGTAGACATTAAAAGACCAGTTGAGCCAGCCTGCAAGCTGTTGCCACCTCCAAAGGGGGAATGAGGCCAACCCCGTGGGTCGCCCAGTCTTCAGATTCCGGCATTGAGCACAGAATGTGCGAAGCTCTTTCAACAAATTGTCGCAGGCAGCAACTGGGAGGGTGAATGTGAGGCGGTTGACATCGACTTCAATGCCGATGATGGTGAGTACATCACTGTTGAGTTGTTTTTCGGGTTTGTGGGGGATTCCTAACAAGTCCCATTGTTGCAGCAGTCGGGCTTGGTTTGCAGGCATTGACAAGCCATACGGGATGTACACAATTACACTTTCATCATTGCAGACCCCATAGTTGTTGTCGCAATAGCCAAATAAATCTCTGATACCAAAGATCTCGTGTGTTACGGACTCTACGGTATGTGGACGATGTCATCATTTTTACTTATCGGCCTGACTCGGCACCCTCCTATGAGCTTACTATGTCTAATGTCTACCTTCGCAACCTTCAATTCCCAGTCTGACTCATTACATTACTTCGTCATCCCCTTTAGTATACTTCGCTCCCGTGCTGACTTGCTTTCCACAGTCAGCTTGGGGGTCTTCTCTTGGATGAAAAGATTCTGCCCAGCCATTGTTGAGATATTTCAACATGTCATAAAAGCAAATGGCAGCTAAAATAAATGGGGGTCATCTCTTGGATGATGAAATTCCATCCAGTAGTTGTTGAGATATTTACAAAAACGGAAAAACCAGACCTTTAAACACTAATTTTGGCTGGGGCTCATCATGGAGGCGATTGCAAATGGAGCCCCCAATGCCGCCACCCTACTTATCTTCTAGCCAGGCTGGAAGCAGTGATGCAGGTGTCTTGGGCTGATGTCGTGAGTGGGCTTAGTGCAGTGAGGAACCTGTGGAAGTGCTGTGTCAGGGGCTGCAAGAAAGGTGGCATCAGGGGCTGGTGTCAAGGGTTTAGACAGAGCCTGCCACACAGGAAAAGATGCTTGCTGCAGCAGAGGTTCCAAAGGGGAGAGTTACAAGAGCCCCAGGCCAGGCTAGAATGTATAAAGAAATCGGGATTGTTGGTACCCTTTATCATAATTTGAAGTTGTTTTTTAATCATTAAAAGTAATGTGGATAATTATCAATACCAATGATGGCAGGGGATGGTGCATTGATGACGGCTGAACGAGTCAAGGAACGGGCTGTAAATAGTGTTGCCTGGACTGGCCAGTTCAGCATTTTGCAGACTTGGTCCAGCCTCTTCAAGGCTTAGTCAGGACTTGTCACTAGTCGGTCCAGTCATTCAACAGCCCTGAATGAGCCTTGACCATGCTGGGCTGAAGCCTGACTGACCAGTCAAGGCAACACTAGCTGTAAATGATTAACCTAAGTCCTGTGAATTGGATTGTGAGTCAGAGAGCAGTCTTTGGTTGCTAACAGATTTCAGTCCCTGTTCTAGTTTGTATGCTCCATATTTTGTGGTTTACAAACTGGCTGATTGTTATGGACTCTACGGTATGCGGACGATGTCATCACTTTTACTTATCGGCCCGGCTCAGTGCCCTCTTACGAACTTACTATGTCTAATGTCTACTTTCGCAACCTTCAATTCCCAGTCTGACAACAGACCAAGTACAACCATTGGGCACGAAACGAGAGACTTGACCCCTTCTCATGACCAACAGATGCGCAGGAACAGAGATTGCTTAGAGATTTTCAGAGGAAATACTCTGAACGTTTTGCCACCGATTCTGCCAACGAGTCCCCTGACAAATTTACTTTTGACTCCACGCAGTCAGATATCGAACAGACACCTAGAACAGGGACTCATTTTCAATCCTTACCTGTATCCCAAACCCCATCTTCATCCCAACAACCCAACCCCTCTTCTCCTCCGCAGACTCTAGACATGGCAGAAGTCCCGGCAGTACAGACAATGGATACATCCAAGATCATCAAGGATCCTGGGATGTTCAAGGACAGATACACTTTTGACGAGTGGTGGAAAGCCATCAAACTATACATCAGGTTCCAAAAGAGCCTCACAGATGATCAGAAGATTCTTGTGGTACTATCCCGTATGATGGAAGGATCCAGCAGGCACTGGGCCAGTAACAAGTTAGATGCTCTTGCTGTTGACAATGAGAACATCACCTGGCTAGGCTTTTCCGATGACATCACCACACGATTCTCCATCACCAACAAGTTGGTTGCTGCCAAAGCAAGACTTGAAGTCCTGAAACAAGAGAAATGCACCGTTGACAAATTCTTGGATGAATTCAAAGAACTCTTGAAGCTCTCAAACCTTGGCAAAGAAACTGGGAAATACATCCTAGAGAAGAACGTCAACCACAGAATCTCTGAACAAGTGGCTAGTGATGGCAAGACGTACACCAATTATGCAAAGGAGATCCGAAACAAGGGACAACAGATGGAAGGACATGCACAGGTCATCTGAGGTGGCAGCAACATGCACACCAGATCAGGTACCACTTATGGTGGTCAGGGCAAGGCCATGGAGATTGATAAAGCAGGAGTAGCCCCTTGCCTTGTATGACTGCAGACAATAGAACCTATGTCATCCCTGCCAAGCGAGCCGCTGCGTCAACTAAGATTGTGAAGGGAGATAAACCTCCAAAAAGACGAGAGATCAGGCTGTTAGCTCAGCTCAAAACACGACGAGGACCAAAGATTATCCGACCTGAGGTTGACAGCAGATGTGAATGCACATGCATCCATCCCAGAATAGTACATGAACAGAACCTCCCCACGCGAGGAATACCGCCCATAACAATTCTAAATGCAGATGGATCACCAAATCGACAACAGAAAGCGAGCCAACTTGCCGAAGTCAAACTGGACATTGGAAGAATGGACATGCTCTTGGGACATGACTGGTTGGTACACCACAACCCCACAATCAATTGGACAACCGGCACGGTAACATTTAACCGGTGCCCAACAACATGTCGAACCAAACACTCGGATTTCAGGGTTAACCTTGATGGTTGCAAACACTGGGTTCGCATGGTTGAGGTGCGCGACAAAGATGCACCCAAAAAGTCGGATCAGAAATGGAAGCCTGGAGACCCTATTTTGGAAGCTGTCACTCCCACACCACCTCCCACAACCAAACGACCCTCATATGTTGAACAATTTGCTCATCTCTTCAAGAAGGAGAACTTTGATAAGATCCCACAGGAGAGGGAATGGGACCATGGTATTGAACTTACACCGGACGCACCAAAGGAACTAGGAGGAAATACATATCCTATGACACAAAAGGAACAAGAGGAATTGGATGCATTCATTGACGAGGGTCTAGCAACAGGAAAGATCCGCCCATCCAAATCCCCGTATGCCTCCCCTTGCTTCTTCATCAACAAGAAGGATGGCTCCAAACGATTGGTACAAGATTACCGCATGGTCAATAAATTCACGGTCAAAGACAAGTTCCCACTCCCATGAATATCCGATCTCTTGGACGTGCTGAAAGATGCAGTCTACTTCAATAAAATGGACATCATGTGGGGCTATAACAACGTCCAGATTAAGGAAGGCGATGAATGGAAAGCTGCCTTCCTCACCAGTCGAGGATTGTTTGAACCATTGGTCATGTTTTTTGGTCTTTGCAACTCCCCAGGAACGTTCTCTCGAATGATGGCTAGTCTATTCCGGGACCAGATCCGCTGATGCATCTGCGTGATCTACATGGATGACATTGTGGTTATCGGTAAAACCAAGGAAGAACTCGCGCGAAACACCACAGAAATTCTACAGATCCTATCAGACAATGATTTGTTCTTAAAGGAGAAGAAGTGTTTATGGGAAGTAACGAAATGTCCTATATTGGGATATGTGGTTGGTGAGGGACATGTCGAGATGGAAACTGAGAAGGTGGATACAATCTGAAACTGGCGAGCACCCACATCAAAAAAGGAAGTTCAGAAGTTCCTTGGGTTTGCTAACTTCTATCGACATTTCATTGAAGGGTACTCAAACATTGCGAAACCTCTCACTGCGCTCACAGGCAGTACAGCATTTACTTGGGGACCAACAGAGCAGCAAGCCTTTGAAGGTCTCATATGGGCAATTACATCAGCACCAGTCTTGGCATTACCAAAATCAGAGGAACAGTTCAGGATTGAAACCGATGCATCGGGCTATGCAATTGGAGCAGTACTCTCTCAGAAGCAAGATGACAAATGGCACCCCATCGTGTTCTTGTCACGGACCATGTCCCCAGCCAAACAGAATTCGAGATATATGACAAAGAGCTCTTGGCAGTCATGGAAGCACTGAAAGATTGGAGACACTATCTACTTGAAGCCAGGGAGCATTTTGAGATCTTGACCAATCACAAGAACCTGGAATATTTCCGTTGTCCTCAGGACCTGAATCAACGACAGCGACACTGGAAAATGAAGTTACAAGACTATGACTTTGAATTACGGCATGTACCTGGCAAGACCAATGCAAAAGCGGACATCCTGTTGCGCTTACCCTGGTATGAAGCAGAACTCGAACCACAAGACAGTGACCAAATGCTCAAGGAGGGACTATTCTTGAAACGGTTGGAATCAGAAGATGTGGTACAAATGGAGATGTTCATGGAGGAACAATTCTTTAAAGGGGGTGAAACATCTGATTCCATCAAAATTGGAAATGTCACAACCATCGAAAATCCGTGGATTGCATGCATCAAGGGTTCAAACCGCATGGAGACAGAAGTAGCCTAGGGTCTAAAGAAGAATCCTCATTGGTATCAACAGGAAAACGGCATCACATATGCAGGTGAACGAGTCTATGTTCCACCAGACCCACAACTGCGTCAAGAACTGATGTTTGAATCACACGATGCACCAGTGGCTGGACATCCAGGACAATATCGGACACATGAACTCCTCACTTGTACCTACTGGTGGCCTACTATCCTGCATGATGTGAAGAAGTACGTAAAGGGTTGTGACTCCTGTCAATGCAACAAGATCAACAGACAGAAACAACATGCTCCACTACATCCCCATGCAGCACCCCATTCAAAGTCCTAGAGAAGAAAGGAGCTAGCGCGTACCTTTTTGATCTTCCGAAGACTTGGAAGATGATTCACCCTGTGTTCAACGAGACCCTGTTGTCACCATATGAAACTCCGAAGTACGCCATCCAGAAAAAGAAACCAGCCCCTGATCCAATCATCGTCGAAGGACGAGAAGAGTACCATGTGTCTACGATCCTAGACTCTCAAAAGTTCCATGGAAAGATCCAGTAACTCGTCCAGTGGGAAGGATATGGCCCAGAAGAGAACACATGGGAACCTCGAGCTAATGTTCAGAACGCTCAAGATTTGATCCGTGATTTCCATTGGCAGAACCCGTCTCGCCCACGATAAAAGACGAGTTCTCAAAACCCATGGCAGTATCGACCTCATCAGTCAACCACACACCGAGTTCCCCGCTCTAGTCTTTTCCCCGCCCAATATAGCCACCCCATTCTTCTTTTATCTCTCAACCATCCTCGCCGCCATGTCAAACACTCCACCTCCACCACCGACATCAACCCCACCATCACCACCCTTATTAACGAAGCGCTCTCCATGAGAGACCAAATCCATGCCCTCAAAACTTCCCTCGCCGACCTCCTTCATTGCCAGATGAATATCCGACTTCATTCGTTGTCCAATCTCCCCGTCGCCCCGACTCCCGAAGAGAAACAAATCCTCGGGAACTACACCAGCACCCTCGTCATCGAAAATCGACATATTCGGCTGGCCATCAAAGGCCTTGAACTCACCGTAGCCATCAATGAGGAGTTGATATACGATTGGAGCCTTAAGGAGAGTCTGAACTGGTCCGATCCTGGCAACAACGAGGGATGGGGACAGTGACTCTGTGAGGACACAGAGCTTGGAGAGGGGAATATGTTACGGACTCTACGGTATGAGGACCATGTCATATCTTTTACTTATTGGCCCGACTCGGCGCCCTCTTACGAACTCACTATGTCTAATGTCTACTTTCGCAACCTTCGATTTCCAGTCTGACTCATTACATTACTTCATCATCCCCTTTAGTATACTTCGCTCCCGCGCTGACTCGCTTTCTGCAGTCAGCTTACTCACTGTACATAGCCTTCCGCAGTCACCTTACTCATGCGCACTGCCTTCCGCAGTACTGACTCATCTGCTACCGCCTATAGTCAGTACCTATATAAACCTCTTGTACTGTAGTAGATTCCTTAGATTTAGCAATCACATTGCTCTTCGCCTTTCCACTTCCTGCATACTCTGCCCGAACCTTGGAACGGTTTGTTAAGCATAACAGCATGCATCCCAATCAAACCCTGCTCAGTCGAACGTAGCTGTTCCGAATCCCTATGAGGAGCCTATCTCAGGTAAGCTAATTTTCATTTATATTTTGAATACAATATCTTATTGTCCCCTAGCTACAACACTGCAGGATGTCAGACTGGAATTAGTGAAAGAAGATGCAAGTGCTGCCACAGAAGGTGTTGTGTCGGCTCACAAGACAACATTGACATCATTCTTGGTAATGGGCCTGGATCTTGAAGACCAACAGTATGTCTTGGCATTTTTCTTTTATCTGTGTCATTTTTATCTAATCAATTTACCAAGATGACAGCTTTCGCTTGAGACCACTGAGGTCAAGAAGTCTCCCACTCCGAAACAACTTGCAGACCTAGAGGAGAAACGGACCCTGCTACTGTGTCAAATCCAGCGGTGGCGTGAGGTGCAACTGGCGTATATGCCATGTGTTGGCACTCTTCTTGCTGCAACACTTACTGCTGATGCTGAATCTGCTACTCCCAAATCTGCTGAGACAGCCGCCCTCCACCTCCCCTCATCACTTTCTGCCTCCCTGCAAGAGTCCTCTGCCCTCTCTGTCCTTGTTGATAGGAAAACTCGCCTGCGTATAGCACAAGCAGAGGATGCCCTTGCCGTCATTCGCCGTCAACACCACATTATCTCAGGCCTATGGCAATTCAAACGCCTCAATGTCAACAGGACCGGAAACAAGGCCAATACGTGGATGCGTACACTTTACAACTGTTTCAATCTTTGGATGTGATGCTGTGTTCTCCACTATTGTGCAGCATATCAGGCATTACTCAGTCTTGATTTTCATGGTTCATGGAAGGATCGGCTGCACAAATTGAGGGATAATGATGTTCATGGACCTGGCAAAGATGATGATGCTGCGAGCAATGGGTGCTTTGAGATATCTTGGATCTGGATTGTCCCGAGAGTGTCTACAGCTCCAGATATGGAGGATTCAGAGGCGGCATTTGATGAGAGTCTGTGAGTTGAGTGGATGAAATCAAGGGCATGAAAAGCACGGTGGGAGGAGGAGGTGCTCCTGGTTGGGGAGGAGATGTGTCATGTTGTTTCGTATTTTGAGTGGAAGGCTCAATGGTGGCACCTACAAGGTGGATGTCGGCTTGTGGTTGGGGAGGATATCTGTCATGGCCTTGTCGCATATGCTGCAAAGCAAGCTGATCTTTGTGATCATATGGCTGCAAGTTGTGCATCCCTCTGGCTGCCTGCCTTGCATGCGAAGGGATTGTCGGCTAATTGGGGTTCTTCATATGTGGTTGAGCGCAATTCACAGTGCCCTGGTCAAGGTACTGCATCTGTTCCACAACCTAAATATGGTGCCACATCTGATCCACCGAACCCAGAGCACGATGTGGAGGAGGGTGATGTAAATGATGATGAGATAATTGATGATGAGGTTGACAAAGGTGAAGTGAATGCCACATATGATGAGGATGGTGAAGGGGTAGATTTTTTTGAACTTGACGGTTAGATAGTGTAGAAATTTAGAGTTTAATTAATGATATGATGGAGGCTGGAATCATTGCAAGTCAGTATTCAATGATACAATGGAGTTCTGGAATCATTCCTAGTCAGTATTTAATGATTTCAATCATATGAATCCATCATTCCTAGTCAGTATTTAATGATATTATGGAGCACTTGGATCATTCCTAGTCAGTATTCAATGATTTCAATCACATGAATCCATCATTCCTAGCCAGTATTAGATGATTATTTAATGATTTGAGATGTAAATTCATCATTCCTAGCCAGTATTAAATGATTATTTAATGATTTCAATCATATGAACCCGCCAATATTTAATAATTTCAATCATGAATTCATCATTTCTAGCCAGTATTTAATGATACAGGTGGAGTACTGGAATCATTCCTAGCCAGTATTCAATGATTTTAATGATATGAATCCATCATTTCTAGTCAGTATTTATGATGTACAGTATGTCAATGATCTCAACGATATGATGGAGTTCCTGGAATCATTCCTAGCCAGTATTCAATGATTTCAATGCTATGAATTTGCCGGTATGTATTTGCTGTGTCGCCGGTCTCAGGACATGCAGGCGAGATCAATGTCTCATGCTGCGACAGACTACTTTGTCAAGATGACGATGGCAATCCTGGTGTCGGCCACATTGAGTTTTGTCGCCGGCCACCTTTCGCTGGTCCTTTTCAACCTTTTTGCCAGTCCTTCCTTTTGCCGGTGACCATTGAGTTTTTTTGCCAGCCACGTTTCATTTGAGGGTCGCCGGCTGGATTGACATTGTCACCGGCCAACATTTGACTGTCGATTGATGTGTTGTCACCGGCCACATTTCATTTGACTGTCGTCGGCTGATCGTTGTCGCCGGCTGATCGTTGTCGCCGGCTGCATTGACTGTCCCTGGCTGCATTGAGTTTGTCCCTGGCTGCATTGACTTGTCGCTGGCCATATTTCATTCTGTCGCTGCCCACCATGGCAAATTCGCTGGTGCTCTAGTGAATTCGCTGCTTCCATAATTTACCATACAGTGTATGCGTTCGCTAGACCATATATTACAATACAGTGTAGGTTGACTACCTGGTGGAACTCGCCACTGGAGAAGGTCGTGTCTGCATTCCTTGGGATGCTGCATGTAAGCGACACAAAGTTGGCGAGTACGTTCAGGTCAGCCATGGTCCTCAGCAAGGGCGTTTTGGATGGGTTGTCAGCATTTGGGATGGCAAACTCGAGTGCGCCAAGGAGCGTCCACCGCCTCCTGGCATTGAAGACTCACAATTTGTTCCACAGATTGAGGTAAGATCCACCGTTCCCCAAACTCATCTACATACTTATCCTATTCAACAGAAATTCACCGTTCACGTCAACAGCGCCAAGAAGACCGATGTGCCCTATTACCACTCCACCAAGCAATCCAGCATCTTCGACAAACTTTGCCCCGACCTTCCTCAGCTGGAGTTGGCATTGGAGGACAAAGTCCCATTATGAGTTCCTTGGAGGAAGCTCGAGGTGGTAATTGTTGGAAATTGGGAGCTGAAGGGCAGGACAGGCACCGTACGTGATGTCTACATCAACAGAAGCACTGCAATCGGCCTTGAGGTCGATGTTCAACTCAATACCTACAGCGGGAGCCATTCATTCAACCAAAGGCAGATAGATTATGACCATGTCGTTGAATGGAGGTTTGCATTGCCTTGCTTTTATTTTCTTCATTCATTTAATTTAATTATACAGTGCCTCACAAAACTGATTCAATGTTTGCTACTTTGTGAATACCTTCAAAATAACTTTGCAAAATAATGCCAATCAAAAGAAGGTATTGGTACCTGGTTAAAAGCCCTGCTTCAGGACTCTCGGAATCTGCAATAATTATGTAATTCCCATAAAAGATGATCAATATATGATCAAGTTACTCCAGGGACTCATTGAATCAGTTTTGTGAGTATGTACAATAAATACAGTATTTTATACTTTAGTACTTGGTATTACCCCCCTTAGCTTTGATTGCTGCCTCTACCCTTCTTGGCATACTTTCTATCAGGTTTTGACACACTTCTGGCTCTATATTATTCCACACCTCTGCTGCTCTGTCCCAAATCTCCCAGACTCCCTTGGGTGGTGTTGGATATTCATCCAACTTCCTTTTAATATGAACCCAGAGGTGTTCAATAGGATTGAGGTCTGGGGACTGTGCAGGCCAATCCAGCAGAGCAATATTCTTGCTGTCCATCCATTTTTTGGCCTTCTTGGAGGTGTGCTTGGTGTCATTGTCCTGCTGAAAAATAATCTCCTCTTCAGAGATTCCACTCTCCTCCATGCTGGGCAGCAAATTGTCCTCCAAAATGGACACATACTGATTAGCATCCATCCTCCCCTCAACCTCTGCAAGTCTCCCCACACCTTCCCAACCCATACAACCCCAAACTATAATATTTCCTCCCCCAAACTTGACTGTGCCCTGAACCTCTCTTTCAATAAGCCCCTCACCCTTCTTTTTCCAGACCCATTCCTTGCCATCTGACCCAAACCTGTTGATTTTGGTCTCATCTGACCAAATGACCCTCTTCCAGTCCTCCACTGTCCATTCCCTGTGCTTCATAGCAAATGCCAACCGCCTCTTCTGATGTATGGCCTTTAAGAAAGGTCTTTTCTTCTTTGTTACAGCCTTGAATTCATGTTTTCTGAGAACCCTTCTCACAGTTTCTGGGGAGACAGGATTGGAGATGACAGTGTTGATGTGTTTGGTAGCCTGCACAGCATTGGAGGCTCTCCCTGAGGTCATTTGTGAAAGTATATTTCGTGTGTTGGTGGGAGAAAGCTTGGATGGACGACCACCAGAAGAGAGATTGCAATGAAGAAGAAGATTCTGAAGCACTCTGGAGACAGTTGGTTGGCTGACACCCAGAATATGATGAGTGGAGTGACCATTGGAGGCCAGAGAAAGAATGTTTTCCTTGTGGAAAGAGGAGATAGGGCGCATGATTAATTATGGAGGCTGTTGAGGTTGGATTCTTCTTATACAACTTTCCTTGACAACCCATCAGGGTTCTATTCAAGTTCCATCAGTAAGTCATGACAACTGGTTACCATACAACCAGTGAAGCATTTGATTCTGATAATTGCCATAGGTACTCACAAAACTGATTCAATGAGTTGCTGATTTAATTTAATCATATCTCCATGGATTCTGATCTAAATCATATGATTCCTTTATATTCTGAAAGCCCTGAAGCAGGGCTTTCAATTATATACCAAAGGTTTAATTCAATTGGTATTCTTTGCAGAGTTATCTTGAAGGTATTCAAAAAGCAACAAACATTGAATCAGTTTTGTGAGGCACTGCAGGAGCAAAATTCAGCTATTCAATTACCGGCACCCCGATGATGAACGTTTACAACCTCTCTCCCGCCCTCGCAGGGTCATGCATTCAGGGAACTTAGGAAGCATAGATTCATCCAGTGGCAGAACACCAATGCCTGCTCCAGATCAGATCTCGCTTTTGCCAGCTTGGGACCCTTCGTCGCGCACGCCCGGGAATCCCTATGCCGGGCAACCCAAGGGCGAAGGTCAGATTGCCTCTGCCTCGTATGATACGACCTGCCCCCCCATGAAAGACTATGATGGCACCATCAGCCCAACTTGGAATCCCTACGCCAAGGAACCCAGTTGGGGAGGCAAAGGTCGGATTGCCTCCACCTCGTATAACACGACCCGTCAACCCACCTCCACCTCCACCTCCAAGCCACATTCTCCTTGACCCACGGCTCAAGAACGTCAAGGTCACAGCAAAGGTGACAAGCGCAAGCCACACTGAGAAGTCCATGACCGTGTGGGGCACAGTCCTGGGTAGCGTCCGAAGGATTGTTTACTCATCAAAAAAAGCGCTGCAGGATATAACGATGGCACAAGTGGTACTTGAACTGATTCCCTTCTCATTATTATTAGTGGACAGAACATTGGCACTTTTGTACGTCAGGTTACCCATGAAGGACATGGTCCTACCAGCCTTGCCGTTTGCAGAGTTGTGACCCGGGAAGAGGGCTCCAAGGACACAGTCACTTCGATGATGTTACGACTGCGGCCCAAGGATCTTGCTCTGGTTGTGGAGATGGCAGAGCAAAAAAAATTGAATCGAGATATACTGAAGGATGAGCATGCAGCTGTAAGAAAACATTGCTGAGATAGGTATTCACATTCTCTTCGAACATTTTCAATCTTGCTTATCAAGTAACCCCCCAAGGCTCTGGGAGTTGTTTTCACAAGAAACACCCCTCGTCCTATCATTATTACAGGCACACTTAATGATCTACTTATTATTTGATATCATGCATGTGTACTTCAGAAAAATCATTATTTTTTGATCTATACAATTTGAATGCTCTCGTTATAAAAATGCAAATGAGAGGCGTCCCTTGGGAACATTTTTTGGAAGGGGGAGAAGCAAAATTCTACCAAGTAAATGTCACACCAAAAGATACGCCAAAATTGGTCGTTACCCTGTTTCCACTCTCCGCTGTTTGCAGCCATCTGCCTGATATGAGGTGGCCCGCTTTTATTATAAGTAGATGGATGACAGTGACACCTCATCGTAATTATTATATAGTAGAAAATAAGTAGATGTTTATAAGGAGCTATTTCTGCTCGCACTGCACAGCGCGGTCCCCGAAGTCACATCCAGGTAAGTAGATGAAAGATTTAGTGTCACAGTTTCTTTCAACGTTGCAGTGACTTTTTCTCTCCATCCATGATATTTTACTCTCACTGATTGCTATAATATAAGCCTGAAGTTCCAGCCGCTGCATTTGTCAATCTTACCTGGGGCTGATTTACCCATGCAGTGACTCTTTTGTGGCCCATCATAGAAACAGACCCTTTAATATCCTTGTATGTCACAGTAATACTATGGGTTGCAAAACTTTTTAAAGAGGCTTATCGTGCTACATCCACTGCCTCAAATGACTTGATTCTTTTACCATTGTACAGCCCGGCTTCCTGGCTTCAATACTCTCCACTTAATCTTGAGAATTTGGAGTGGTGAAAATAATAGCAGAGTGAGGAAGTTGGCACACCATTTTCACGAGGTTATGCAAAATCTGTCACATTCATCAAAGGTCATGCCACATTTTCTGTCTCCGCCTCAGTAATTTGGCGGTGGGAGTTGTTCATGGTTTTTGAGCTCTGATTTTATTGAGGGACAGAAATTTCATGGATCGAAGTTAGAGTGGTCTCCTAAAGTGCCCAAAGATTCCCGATCTATGAGACATCAGCTGCTCAGAATGCGGGAAGGCGCCGATCGAGGAAATTTTGCATAACTATGTAGGTGATTTTGCAACACCCAGTCACTCATAGCTGGTTCCCTCTTGCTTCCGTACCCCCACCACCTCCCCATCTACCTGTAAGTCCCTTGTTTTCTTCAGTATTTATGAAGTAATCATTCAAGTTCATCAAAATCTGGCGAGACATGAATCCCACAAATATGAAGACGGAATCGGCCAGCAGGCAGACCATCCTGTACTATGAGGCACCCACGAGGATGTTTGTACCATGCGCACCCGACCAAGAACCTATTCACATTAGTCCAAGACCACGCCCAATAACCCATCTCTCCACTTACGAGAAGATGGCAAGCATACCGATTTTGGTTATTTGCCTGACTAACCAATTTTTCACTTATTGATATAGGAACCTAAGGACTTCATACTGTACTGTAGGGAGATTGAGGAAGCTTGGGTGGCCAACATTCACCTTGGAGCCGCCTTGAAGGAGTACCTTGACGAGGCTCGGTCAAATATTCAGAAGCTCCATGGCTTCATCCAGCAATCTTGTCCTGGCTTTGAAATCCACGCATCGGGCTTGTTGATTGACGAAGCTACTGTGCAGACTGCTAGCTGCTTGATCCCATTGTGGCAAGAATTCTCTTTTTCTGCACCTTTTATCATCACGTACTGATATTTGTTGTGCATAGACTTTCATTCTCTCAAGTGACCTAATTTGGGATTGAATTTATCTATCCATTCATTTTCATGTATAAATCCGACCAGCTGTCATTCGCGTCTTGCTTGCCATCCTGTTCAAGTAGCATCATACATATCAATTCAATCTTTCTGGCATGATATGATAGTTCAACTCACAAATCACAGCTTATTGGTAGGGTGAAGACTGGGTATGATCTCATGCTTGAGACAAATCGAGGCCAAGTTCTGAGTCTTCAAATAACTGGTGCCCAAGCAGCTCCACCTCTCTTTCTGCAGTAAGCCATCTTGTTTTTTTTTTTTTTGGTGTCAACAGTTTATATACCGGTACCCTGAGGGCAGTCTGGTCGCCTACTACTACAAGTCGGCAGTAAAGAATTTTAACGTGTGTGTGGGCTAGCACAGAAATGTCCAAAAAATAGAAAAGACGGTACAGCGATAAGATGCAATCAAGGGACTACAGAGGAGAGCATACACCAAAAGTAACATGATATGTAGAGAGAGACGACATACATGTAGCTGGATACTCCTTGAGGGGAGTATGACTTTAAGCGTCCCCATGACCAGTTCACACCTCCCCATCATCACGGCCGCGGCCAGAGGCAGGAGCTTTCCGACGAGTACCGGTTTCCCCGGTCAAGGGACGTACATGAAGGTCGAACCCAGATGGCTGCAGCGTGGAGAGTTGGCAGCGTGAGGTTTGCTGCAGTTCTTGCAATGAGCGTTGTGAGGACAAGGAGTCCCCTCAGCGGTGGGAGGAATGGGAGGGTTCGCATCAGGACGTCCCTTGCAGCAGGTGGCAAGAGAGCGATAGTTTTCTTCGCGGTGAGGACCCCTACAAATGGGGCAGAATACACATGTGGAATTGCAGAAGTTCGTGTTATGTCCCCACGAACAGCAGCAGGTGCAGAGAGGCATACCAATCTTCATGGAGGCCTTTTGGAAGAAGCAGACCGTCGTCCCCAAAGTTAGGGAGCGGTTGACGAATGTCTTCATCCGGGAGCCAGTTTGGGAGTCCCAGATGTCGAAATAGATGGTGCATGTGTCGGCGCGCCTGGAATCACGAACGATCCGGGGTGGAGCCACAAGGTGGATGCTGTCTTTGAAGACAGAAGAGTGGAGGGCGCTTTCAGCGTCCTTGGAGGTGATAGGTCTGTCACCGTGGTAAAATGGGACACCTACCAGTTTACAGAATGAGCAGAATGAAGGCACCTCGCAACGGACTGTGGATCCTTCGGAAACGATGGAGCGTATGAAGGTTTCCAACCTGGAGAGGTCGGAGGGGGAAGGGACGCTGGTTGTGGTGAGGCAGAGCCCACCGTAAGCCAGGCGGAAGGATTCGACCATGATTGAGCTCTGGAATGAGTCGACATGGCGAGAGATGCGTGTGGCCAGTGGGAGAAGGTCTACCGTAGTATCCTTCGCATCCATGACAACAATGATAGAGTAGTGTGAGGGGCTGTTGGACGTGTTGTAAGGGCGACGCCTAGCAACAGGAGGTGTGTTCCGCCCAGGTTGGGGATTCACAGGGGGAGGAGGAGGCGGGGGGCCACTAGGTGCCTGAGCAGCACGAGGCGGCCTCTTGCAACCAGAGGGGGGAGGGCCAGGGGGGCCAGCAGGGGCACGGTTCAGTCCGGGGGGTTCCACGTCCAGGTCCATGGCACCACCACCGGTAAGCCATCTTTCTTGGTAGTATCGACAACTCTCAGATAGCCTCAATCGCTCCTTGTACCCTAATCTGCTAGCATGGACAGCAATTTGAAGGGCATTGGCAAGGTGCCTGATTCACTGTTGAAGTCGTTTTCGCTTCTTCAGCCATCATACCCTAAAGTGGGAGAGTTGTCAATGGGCGTTGTGAGTTGATCGAGTCCGGTAAACTGAGAAGAACATTCTTCAAACAATCAATGGGATGGTGCGGCGGGTGAAAATAAGGATACCTGTACTGCCGAAGCGACAAAGCTGAGAGGTATGTTACGGTTCATAGTTTATGACTCTTATAAGTTATAAATCCATCAATGCATTATAGGGTTTGCAACCGTTGCTACAAACAAACCTTGCTGCCAATAAAGGGTCTTTGATTGTGGACTTTGATGTGATGCGTGCTGGCAGTTTGAACAATTCACGAATGTCAAGGTAAGTATGTGGCATACCATTGCTCCTCCCAGCAGGTATTCTTGACTACACCATGACCACTGGAATTTTCTGCACTTATTCAGGTTGTGGGCGTGGTCCCTTTCCAATTCCGTCAGCGCTTTCTCTACATGAGCGATCTTGCCTGCACAAGAAGAAGACATTGAAATGGGCCCTCACTGGCGCAGGGAAAGGATGGTTGAGTCGCAAGAGACATAAACCATCTGGTGTTACCGCAGGAGATGTCGAAGATGTAGGATTTCCTTTTATAGCTCATTCCGAGCATTGCTCATTAATTTTCACGTAGGGCGTAGTTTTGCAAATGATTGCATCCACGTCGCAACTTGACATTTCTCCACCCAGACTTCCTTCACCGCAGCTTTCAGTGGCTTTCCAAGCAGCGGCAAATGTATGTACTTGCCGACTCAAGGCCAGGGTTTTGACATTGACAAAATTCAGGTAAATCTGTCACTTGTGCTAGGCCCCAATGTCAACTCACAGTCCAACGAATCCATAGTCCCACTAGTCGTCCACAACGGGGGTTTTGACACCACGGCAGTGACTAGCAACTTGGTATGTATTGGACGAAGTTCTGTTTCAATTACCTGGCTAAAGCAATAGTCTTCTTTAAGGCTCCTCGGGATGAAAGAGCGGACCTGGAAGTACTGATTGCCTTGCGCAAAACAAAGAGAAACCGGAACCCGCCGCTGCATTTTTGTGATGTACTCCCTCAAGTCATACCTCACAGTCAGCGTTCCACCCACTTTTTTTTTCGAAAATTCATTTAACTCAGATGACATCTTCTCTGCCTTCTAGAACTCGTTCAGGGCCCAGATATCCCAGAAGTTACTCAACCGTCACCTGTCTCAGAGCCTGGAGCATCTCCAAGGCCTACAAGTTTATTGTACTTCATGACATCAACCAACATGTTCGGACTCTTTAAAAGATACTCTGGTTCCCAGTTCCCTGCACGAAGTGCAGATGACTGTCTTACTCTGCGAGACTTTGTCGACGCACCTTCAGACGACAAAGATGAACAATCGCTCCTCACCCTCCACTCTCAAACAAGAACATCCTTTGCTCCCTACGAAAATATAAGTTCTTTTCTCCTTGGCGAATGGTACTGGGACGACAGTGTTCAAAAGTTGCAGAGAAATTTCAAGGATCTCATTGGCATTATTAGTCATCCCAAGTTCAATGTTGAAGATGTAAAGAAAACGAAATAGTCGAACATTAATGCAATATTAGCATCATCTGGAGATGCCTTTGAAGGGAATTCTCAACCGGAATGGATGGATGACGGTTGGAAATGCAGTCCAATCACTATACAGGTTCCGTTCCACTGGCTAACTGGCCATCCTGGGTTGTGTCCTTACTTTTCTGGTCATTTCTATCACCAATCATTGGTTTCAGTCATCAAGGAACAGTTGAAGGCCGCTGCAGATGCTGGAATGCATTTCCACTTTGAGCCGCATGAACTTCTATGGAAAAGAGGTAGCGGGTTGGAAGCCATCCAAGTGTATGGAGAAATGTATACTTTGGATAAGCTCCTCAAGTTGCACCACGAACTCCAGGATTCCGTCCCGGTGCCTGGCTGTAATGCCCCACGAGCGATCTTGCCTTTAATGTTCTGGTCAGACTCAATGCATCTGACTTCTTTTGGCCAAGCAAAACTTTGGCCACTTTACATGTTCTTTGGGAGTGACTCCAAATATCAGCGATGTAAACCCAGCGCAAAACTCTGCAGTCACGTAGCGTATTTTCAGAAAGTGAGCTTTCAACTCAATCTTCCTTGAAATTGGCCTGACCATGGATTTAACAGCTACCAGATGCTTTCAATGATTTTGTCACAACATGGTGGACAAAGGGGAAAGCGCCGCCCGCTGCACTGCTTGCACACTGCAATCAGGAAGTATTCCACGCCCAATGGGAAATAATTCTTGATGATGAATTCATTGATGTGTGCCGGAATACTCATGGCCTTTGACAAGACAATCTGGCAGTTTTATCCCAGAGTGGTCACATACTCTTAGTGTTTAAAAGTCCAGTCCAGTTCTTGGTTTTTTGCGGTTTATCCTTTTTAAAAAATGGCTTCAGAAATCCAGATAAAATCACTAAAATTACCGAAATATTTGGGCAGATAGAGGACATAGAAAACTGGGGGGTCTTCTCTTGGATGAAAAGATTCTGCCTAGCAATTGTTGAGATATTTCAACATGTCATAAAAGCAAATGGCAGCTAAAATAAATGGGGGTCATCTCTTGGATGATGAAATTCCATCCAGTAGTTGTTGAGATATTCACAAAAACAAAAAAACCGGACCTCTAAACACTACATACTCTGCCGACTATATCGAAAAGTGAGACATGTTTTTTTCAGGTTATTCGCTCTTCCAATTCCTTTTATTTTAGAGTCCTTATTGGTTTAATTCGGCAAAATGGAAGTTATCCTTGCCCACGCTGTCTCATACCTAAGTTGAAGATACCTATGATGGGAGGAAAACGAGATATGGACATTCATAACACTAAAAAACGCATTGATGACAACTACTCTATTGAAACGGCACGACATCCAGGTAGTCAACCTACACTGTATTGTAATTTACGGTCCAGCGAAGGCATACAGTGTATGGTAAATTACGGAAGCAGCGAATTCGCTACAACACCAGCGAATTTACCACGGCGAACGGCGAAATAATAATGTCAGCGGCGAAGAAAAAATGTCGCTGGCGACAACATCCAACAAATCAGCAAATAATTCACCGGCAAAAGACACCACAGCGAAAAACCGGCGAAGGACCGGCGACAAACCGGCGACACGGCGACAGGCCATCGGCAAATTGATGACCCATTGGCGAAAGTGAGCCTTGAGTGCCGGCAGCACTGCAAATGAACAGAACAATGCTAACGACAGAGCGGCGAATAATTCACCGGCGAGAGACACCACAGCAAAAAACCGTCAAAAGACCGGCCACAAATCGGCGACAGGCCATCGGCGAATGAATGGGCCACCGGCGAAACCAAGTCTTGAGGGCCGGCGACACTGCAAATTAAAATAACAATGCTAACGACAGATCAGCATATCATTCACTGGCGAAAGATGCTACAGTGAAAAACTAGTGAAAGACCGGCGACAAACCGGCGACAAACCGGCGACAGGCCATCAGCGAATAAATGGGCCACCGGTGAAACCAAGTCTTGAGGGCCGGCGACACTGCAAATTACGAGAACGATGCTAACGACAGATCGGCATATCATTCACTGGCGAAAGATGCTACAGTGAAAAACCAGTGAAAGACTGGCGACAGGCCATCGGCGAATAAATGGGCCACCGGCAAAAGCAAGTCTTGAGGGCCGGCGACACTGCAAATTAAAAGAACAATGCTAATGACAGATCGGCATATCATTGACCGGCGAAAGATGCTATGGCGAAAAACCAGCGAAAGACCAGCGACAAACCGGCGACACGGCGACAGGCCATCGGCGAATTGATGACCCATCGGCAAAAGCGAGCCTTGAGTGTCGGCCACACTCCATATATAAAGAACGATGCTAACGACAGATTGGTGAATAATTTACCGGCCAAAGACACCACAGCAAAAAACCGGCGAAAGACCGGCGACAGGCCATCAGTGAAAGCAAGCCTTTAATCCATGCTGATGTAATGGTTTTTTACCATTTTTGATGCTTATGACCAGTTTGTGCTGCTCATGACTGATTGAATAAAAATCCATGTATATATTCTGAGCTTTTCAGCATGTGTGCTCCTCATTGCACAGTCAGTAATGGGTGGATGTGTGGGTTCAATGTTGCATGATGCGCGACACACACGCATCACACATGTCAAATACATGTAAACAAATCTCCAAAATATCGCACATCCTCCTCATTATCTCTACACAGGAACAAGTAAACTTTTCTACTATATCAGTTAGGTAGGGGAGCATGTTGTATCATCAAGTATGTATCTATTTTATCAAATTTTGCCACGGATTCCAAGTTATAGAGGTCCCATGGTCTGAACCAAATAATAGTAAACAATGCACCAAAGACATTGCGCAGGCATGCACAGTGCCTTCCTCATCATTTAATAATAGTTTGAAGCAATAGGACTCATGACTGCATATGTATTCACCTTGTGACACACTTTGTATAATTTTTAGAAGTCCAGATATGATAGAAATAATCAAATGTGCAGATTTGAGGAAAAGTGTCATATCTCCCTAAGGAATGAACCAAATTTGAAAAGTGAAGGTGTTCTGAGATCCCCTGAATGTGGAGA
Organism: Entoloma clypeatum; assembly: GCA_963565915.1. NCBI lineage: Eukaryota > Fungi > Basidiomycota > Agaricomycetes > Agaricales > Entolomataceae > Entoloma > Entoloma clypeatum. Next base: position 167,244 of record OY751491.1, on the reverse strand, counting down.
ATCCAAAGATGAAATAAAAGATTTTGGTCAAATTTTCGACCTATTTTCCTCATATTCACCTTATCAAGTCCTTGAACTTTAGTTGAATGGTCTGAGGAGGTTTACATACAATGTTTCAATGGTATACAAACAGTACATGTAGACTAAAGTGGTTGTGGAAAGGGGAAAGGAGGAAAACATTGGTTTTGGTGTTTGGAGTAACCCATGATGCACTGTTGCATCACGATTTTGCCTGTGTTTTGATCTCTCATTGCAGAATACAGATTCTCTATCATACATAGCTTGAGTATCTAACTGTATATATACTTTTCATGAGTTCATAGGCATCTATCCATTAGTTAACAAGCATATTTGTGGCCCATCAAGTGGAAAATGTAGAAAACATGATTTCGTTCCCAACACTGTCATTGTTATGCACGTGGGATTCTGAGACATATTTTGGACAAAGTCTTATCTCCAGTCTTCCACATGGCATGGATTCTCTTGGAACTTTTTGTATCAAGTAGATGTACATCTGATGCACCCTATACAACCATCTATAGATTTATTGACCATACAATAATAATGCCAGATGATGAATACATAGATATTTTTGATGTGCAAGTTGTCTGATACTTTTTAACACCTATCTATACATCACACCATTTACTATTGATGTGTTGAGACCTACTCACACTAGAGAATAGCCATACACAGGTGCCCAGATTGCACCGCAGGCATAAAATGATGATCTGTGCCAAAGATGAGGACATACATTTCAGCTTTTTTCACCATGTTCTACCTCTACATGGTATCCGCATATCTTTATTCATATCCTCACATAATCAGGAATGAACCTCCAGATGGTTCTGTGGTGGGGAGAGACTTTCTACGGTGTATTAGAACAGATATACTGGTAAGCTTCACTTTCAACTGTGTCTACAGCTTTGCTGGCACTGCAGACATGCCCTAGATAACCATTGAGATGGTGACTCATTGACCAGCAAAAGAACAATGTCGCCACAGCCAGTTTTTTGCTGTGGTGTCTTTTGCCAGTGAATTATTTGCTGATCTGTCATTAGCATTGTTTTC